>JASSUY010046440.1:0-70679 GCA_032466535.1 Forpus xanthops | reverse complement strand
CCACTTCTGGAAGGGCTGTAACATTAGCCATGCATCCATACTGTGTTTCATTGGGAACATTCTTCTCTTCATAAGCAACCTTCCCTTCAGCAATTGCAAGCTGAAATCCCATGCAGGGAGATGTGTGTAACAAGATCTGATGCAGCACTTAGCAGAGGGCAGTGCCATGCACCGACAACAGGAGAGCTGTTCTCAGGCAGCTCTGTAGTGCAGTCCACATTATTCCTGCCAGCCCTCCTTCCCTAAAGTGCCTGGCACTTAGTTCCACAGGAAACCAATGTATGAAATGTTAAGACACCAAGAGGTGAAATGAAAACCTCAGCTTTGTGTCCTTAGGGTGCCTGTCTCACCCGCAGGCATTACTATGATCTCCCTGTAGATTCTTATTAGCCTCCAAGCTTCCCTTTTCCCTATACCCTTAAAACCAGTTTCTGCAATTACTTTGCAACCCTGTTTTTATACTATCCCCCCTCCTTCCACTGTTTGATATAAGTTACTTTCAATTCCAGTGCACTCCAAAAGGAAGTGGTTTCCTCCTTCCATCAGCTAGGGGCTGTGGAAGGGTAATAAGAGGGCCCTGAGCTGCAGTGAGCTTGAGGGCAAGGACTGGTGCCTGGGAAACAGTGGCTCACTCGTGCTGCAGCAAAAATGGCTCCACAGGCTAAGGTCTGCACTGAACCAGCCTGCTCTCACCACTTCACCTAACGTGGCAAATACACTTCAAATTAACACACAAAGCAAATAACAGAGAGGGACTTGATACATCTCATTTACAAACACCACATGAGCAGGCAGTCACTGTGGCTATGAGACACACAAACCCCTTCTGAAATGATGGAAAAGGTGCCTCCGGAACCATGAGGGATAAAGAGCACTTACTTATCCTGCTTGTGACATCCCACTGTGTCCCAGGATACCTACAGGGAGCAGGTCTCTTGTGAACACTGGTGGCTTTCCCCTGAGACAACACTGGAAGCTCCTCAACATCATACTCTCTGCCTGTGGCTCCCCATGCTCTGCATTAGCACATGTTCTATGCTTAAGAAACAGCAATATCATATTTCAATTAACAAAACAATTACATAGCAAGCCTGGTAGGCATAAAACAACTCACATATTCAACTGTGCTTCTTCTAGATGGTAGAACCATAATATTTTAAGCCAAGAAATAAATCTGCACATTTCCAAGCTATATACCCTGGAGTGCTTAAAGAACATATTTCAAACAGTGCATACATTAAGTCCTAAGATGGAGGCCAGTTTTAAGCAGCTTGTATGTGAGCAAAATCTTATATATAAGGCAATGGAGTTACATCCTCTTGCATCATATTTTTTGGATGGCCCTAGGAGTGCAAAGGTTGAAAAATGACATCTTCATAAAGCTGTGGCCAGAGAAACAGATAAGATTTGGCACATGATGAGCAGGCACAGTACATGGCTGATATCACCCAGAGATAACATGATGCTACAGAGTTAAATCTGAGTAACAAAACCTGTGAAGAGTTAAATCCAACATGAAAAATGCATTTAACCCAGCAGACACGAGGTCATCACACAGCACGTTCTTCAGACAAGCAGTCCCTGTAGCAAAACATTCTCTTTCTCTTACATTCAGCAAAACCAACAGTTGTCTGGAAAAGAAGGCAAGGCAATAGCACGACAGCAAGGGACTGACCCTAGAGGGCACCCAGAGCCAGCTAATCCCCAGCCGTGTCCATCCTCCTCTCCTTTTCCTGGCCAGGTAAAAACTGCCTTAGGAACAATCTTGAGTAACTTTCTCTGTCATTCTCTGATGTCCTTTCATATTTAAAGGACAGGGAAAGATGTGGAGGTGTGGGGTGGGAAAAGGTTGTGCTAATGAAGCAGCATCTTGCTGCAAGTCTTGGTATAAGTCTAGTTTTTATCTTTAATCAGTAGTACGTGAACTAAGGATGCACTAAAGCCTCAGTGCAGACAAGCAATTGTCATTTAACATAGGATAAATCAGCTATTGGTCACATTTTAGGATATTCCTGTGAACCACTTTTGTTAAATAGGCAAGACCATCTTCATTAGCTTACATTGAAACTCCTCCTCCTCTTCCTCTACTGTATATCAGGCTTTGTGCGCAGAAGGGACACAGAAGGATCCATCCCTCAGTGCCTCTCATGCCATCCCCCATCTCAGCTAGAGGACTGTTTGTCTGGGTATAATGCATTTAAGTTCTTGGCACAGCATCACAAGGTGATCCATCTTTTCCCTACAGCAGGAAAAGAAGAAACAACCACCCTGCTATTTCACATTGGCTGGCAATAAGCATGTCTCCCATCCTCGCAGCAGTTCTAAATGAAACCTGTAAGATTTTTCAATAACATCTGGATAACATCAGCTTCCACTTACTCTTCATTTGAATTTACACCACAGCTATAATCTGGCAGCAATTCCTTCTGCTAGAGGAAACAATGATTGGACAATTAAATGTGAAAGCTCCATGAATCAGTGGATGAGCAGCATGAACACAGATTTATTTTTCCCATTGTAGTTCTACTGCCTTGTGGTCCCTCTGGTGATAGCTCAGTTTCATGAGGAAAGTTTGCTCCTCAAGCTTCCCTTCTACACACGTACAGACCATGGCTTAAAGGTCCCTGGCTCAGCAGAAGGGCACTGTAAAGAGAAAACAAATTAAGTTAGCAATAAATGAAGGTCTGGCCTGCATTTGGAGTGACCCACTATGCTCCTTTTGAGATGGGTGACTTTGTACAACTGAAGACCTGAGCTCATACCCCAGTACTTCAAAACACAGAGATGTCTATCTCATGGCACTTCTGTTAGAGGCTGGGCCTGGCTCTAGCTGAAGGGCTGATGGTCAACAGCTTGAGCAAGTTCTCAAAACCATTTCCAAGTCCTCCTCCCAGACAGTGACACAGGTGTCAGGTGAGAATGGCCAAGGATAACCAGGTTTTGCTGTTAACCACAAAGGGATTCAAGCTGGCAAAAGCTTGGAGGATGCCCACATGGACAGACAGCTGTCTTCTGAGTACACTGCGATCAGCAGGCCTCTGTGCAGGGACCAACTCCTGTGAGCCCTGTCACAACACTGTTAACAGAGGAGGAATCGATGACAGGGCTAACTCCTGCACCCATTCGGATCAAGCCCACAGCCTCTAAGGAGGCTCTTGTGATCATAACACTGAGAAGTGGGCATTTTCAGTAACACTTTCCTCTCCCTCCCTCCCTGAGGGATACCATTAAATCACAGAATGGACATGCAAGATATGCTAATGGTGGTGATTCCCTGAGAGAAGATAGGCAGGAGCATCAGCACAACAAGTCAGTGCTTTTGTTCCACAGGCAGTACTTGGAGGATTGAGGGATGAACTGCAGCTTCATGATACTGTATAGCAATCTTTCCTGCAATAGGAGCCCTAGTGGTACTGGTCTGTGGACTGGTCTCTCATTTGGTGGCATGTTAAATGAAGGAAAACACCTATGGAATGAACCCCATCTCTTTAAGCAGGGCCACAACTTCCAATCTTGCCCTAATCCCAGACCTGGGCCACTGTGACCAGCATACACACTTCCATCACATGAGGTAGGAAGCAGACTATGGAGCCAGAAGCTATTACCATTTTGGTGAAGATATCCACACAAGCATTGCGGATCCTCTCTGGGGTGGCAGGACTGTCCAGCCTGAATGGTTCAGTCAGGCCAGAGTCCTTCCTTGCTGAGTAGATGGCATCTTTAATGGCATAGAACACCGAGGCAGACAGGAACAGAGGTGGCTCTCCCACAGCCTAGACAGAGCACAAGCAAGAGTGAGGCTGCAGCCCAAAACAGTACTGGCCCTTGAAAAACTAATGTAGCTAAAGAAAGATGACCAAGCCCTATGTTACAATCAAGTATTATTTGCATTCCTCATTCCTTCTTTGTAATGTCTCAGTATCCCAGATGTGATTAGGAAGCAAAGGCCAAGCCAAAACAGCCCCTTGCCATCCAGATGTGAGACTCAGTCTACCAGATGTCATCAGTGGGGAAATATGAAGCTAAAACAGCCTCCAGTCTGCCACATGATATCAGTGAGGTAAGACTGAGCTAAAATAACTCTCAGTCCATTTAAAGAAGAGACAGTAGGAAAACACAAGCCTTCTGACACAGCAAGGCTGTTATGAATTAAAAAGAGACAAACTCATTCCCACAAACTTTGGGATGGTGCTAAAATTGCAGCAAAGAGAATTCAAATAAGTTAGCAGTGAGTTGTCTGGGCAGAGACCATGATGCTCCATCACTAGAGGTCCTTGCAAACCAGCAGGAATGCCTTCCTCAGGGATTACACAAGTAATGTGTACTGAGTCCTTACTTGTGTAAGTACTGAGTACTTACACAAGTAGTAGTACTGAGGTCCCTGCCAGCCCCTTTTTTCTTAATTTGCCATCACCACTGATCTCCCAAAAACTCCTTGATGAAAATGTTCCTGTGGATGAAAGGGAAAGGGAATCTCCAAGGAGGCAGGCCAGGAGTATACAGATAAGGATGTTACATGGCCTCTAAATGCTCTGTTGAACCATAAGTAAAGCAAATTCATTGATGCTGTACATCCAGCCCTGCTCTGTGTAGCCCTCACCAACTGCAGAGAACAGCAATGACTGCAGTGGGAACAGCCAAAGGATACATGGATTAATAATGAACCTTTAAGGGTATCATGAGCACTGAAACAGTAAAGCAATAAAACATGAAAACTCAGACACAAGATGTTGGTATATCAGATCTGGGGAAATGACACTGCTGGAAATGTTATCTGCAGTGGTGGCTCTGGTGCTAGGGAAGAGCAATCAGGAAACTGACATGCAGGGGAAGGCTGCAGCCTCTGATACAGCAAAAAGCCACTTCAGTTCTCCCTAATGGACTATCAGGACAGCAGTGTGCAGGTCATTTCAGTTCTTCCTAACTAAGAAGGATAATATGCATCCCTCTGGTAAGGAATGAGACAACATCCTGCCCCCCGAATCCAGCCAGCATAGCAAGATAAACTATTTATGTTCATGCATCATTACTTCATCACACCCAGTGTCACAGAGTTATAGAGCAGGAAGAGGCCTGCAGATCTCACAGGTATACCTTGGATGAATAAACTGCCTTGCTGTTTGGACAGTCACGGAGAAGAGACACATAGAATTCCGTCGGGATGTCTCCAAACGCTGGGATTTTATACATCCCAGGCCCTCGAGTATACAAGTTTCCTTCAGGAGAATAGCGCAGCTCCTCCATGGTGAAGAGCCCAAGGCCTTGGACAAATGCTCCTTCTATCTGCAAACACATCCAGACAAGGTTACATATTTTTGTTGCTGTTCTTCCCTGCAGAAGAACAAACAATGATGATTTCTACCAGAGTTTCCAGCCCTCCCCTCCTGATTAATTTCCCACTTTTCATCCCTAAACCCATGCTCAGTCCAGCTTGGCAGCTTTGCACAACCCCTGTGCTCCCATAACGATGTGGCTGCATTGCCCTGGCAGGTGAAGCAATTTACAAATACACACAAACAGATACACTGCAAACGCAGGACAGGAATTCCCCGATGAAGCAAGGAAAAAAAGAAAATCAACGCCAAAATATTCATTCTTTCACAGGCAGGTTAACACTGAACGAGTGGTACTTGCTGATAATTCAAAGAACAAGAAGACTGAAGATGACATACTGGAAGATAAACACTTCCTATTTCAGTATAAATGCTTTCCTGTGTAGTGCATATTCTCAGGTGAACAGCACAGACACCTGCAGAAAACACTCCTATATACATTCAAATACTAAAGTCCACTAAATTTTAGGAGAGAAAAAGGGGGGGGGGAGCAGCTTTGAGAGGAGGATGTACTTGAAGAACCTGACATGAAGCAGCTCTGCTCTCTGTGCCCATAGCAGCAGAGCAGTGTAAAAATCTGGCATGAACACACACTGACCTAGCTCTCTGTACTTTCACTCTTGCAGTCATACAATATCCTTTCCTGTGCCCCCAGATCCTCTGCAGCAGCTCCTCGAAGGACACAGGAAATTGGGATGTCTTTGACAGGCTCTGTATAGCCCATCTCTTTGTACCTGAACTGACAGGCTGTGAAGATGGAAAGGCTCTTTCTCCCCTTGGCCACTTCCAAAAAAAGTCTCTTTCAGGAAAAACGTTTCATTTTAGCTATAGCAGCAGAAATTGCACTACCTCAACACCTAGAGTTCCCAAGGCAGCTAAAACAACTAGGTTAGCATATGCAAACACCTAACATTTCATCTCTTAGTATATCAAACCCTGTGTTTATTACCTTCATTTGCTGAGAGGTATCATTGTGATTACTACTGCACAAAATATGGAAGTAAGCTTGTCCCTGCCCAAGGAATTTGCAAGCTAAGTGACTGGTACAACTTCCTATTGAGATCCCCATACAGCAGTAGCTGGAGAACAGAATCTCTTTATTCACAGAAGAATTTTCACTGAATTAAGTGGGACTTGATGTTGACAGATAGGAGTGTGGGATTTAGTCTCATACGCCACACTGCAGAAATTGAGCCTGGGATGAGGTTATTCCATCATATTACTTTTCTGGATTCATTCCTTAGGAAAGGCAAATGTTGACAATCACTAGTGCGGTGGTAATTGGAGAATATCCTGAAGTCTTCATGTCTGAGACAAAAAAAAGTCCTAAAGTGTATTTCCTTACATATTTCTGTGCTTATCACATAATAAAGTATAAGTCAAACTGGTTTCCACAGCTAAGTATGCCTCACTGGATACCCAAGTTTAAAATGCTCTGTTTGCAAAGGCACAAACTGGAAAGGTATAATGGCTGATCAAGAAAAGCCTGAGAGTAGTGTGGGCACTTTAGCATGGTAGAAATAGCAACACTATTTTACTTACCTGTCCTATATCTATGGCTGGGTTCAGACTGGTACCAACATCCATAACAATGTCTGTGCGAATATTCTGAAAGGCAGAAATAATAAATCATCACAGAACATTGCAGCTTGTACACCCTGGTCTTGTATGTGGAGGAGTAATACATCCAACCCCTACCCACACACCTGGCCAGCATTCAACCATCTACCTCAGCTCAACTGACTTCTAATCTGAGGTTCATCCCTAAAGTAAACTAAAGGAACTCACTGAGGTTTTCCCCAGAGATCCATGGCCCCCGTTGGTATCAGTTCCAAGCTGCTCGCGTCAGTGCTCTGCACCTGAGCATAACCAACCAGGTCAAATTCTGATGAAATACTTTTTTTTTTGCTTTTCTTTCTTTCTAGAAGTCTTTGGTGTGATTTTTAATAATTAACTCAATTCCAGCATGTTTCTGCTCTTTTTGTGCTAACATAGTGCTGCTATCTCTTACTTAAGTAACTTTTGCAATCATTCATTAAGCCTCCTAATATCCCCACAGGGTAGATAATTATCAGTTTATTATACTTTACGGATTGTTACACTGTGGAACAGAGGAGTTAAGAAATTCACTGAAGGTCACACCAGACCAATGGCAGAGCTAGGACCAGGCTGACACCCAGTATTTGTTCTAACTCCCTGGGAATGTTTCCTTCCCTCAAACACAGAGGGCTATTTCACTGCTGACCCCCTCACCTTGTGGTCACCTGTCAGGCAATCTATCTCAACCTCGGAGCAAGCAACGCCATAACTGAAGTAGCAGAATGGTTTCCCTTCATTCTTCTCAAAGTCATAGCCAAGGTCAGGAATTCTTAATACAAAGGAAAACAAAACCATATTTCATTCAATGAACAGTCAAAATGAATACAAGTACACTGCAAGAAATCCTTATTCACTTTTGTTTCAGCCCTTCTGTCAAGCCCATGCAAAAAAGTATAAACAAGAGATCTGCTAAAGCTGCTCTGTATTCCAAAACATGACTGAATCTATCAAACTATTTTAGCCTTTAGTTTCCCATGAATCTCAGGGCTTGTGATGACTGTTATGAATTCATTCTTACTGAGCCAGTAGCAAATCTTTTGCTTTTGGAGTGCACTTGAACATTTCTTGGAGGTCATTAAATTTCAGAACATAAGCAAGTTGAACCAGAAACTGGATAAAGCTAAGAAGTGATTTAAGCCCAGTTCATGGCAAACTTTGTATCTGACATTTTATACTTTATCTGAAAACTGGATTATTAAAATACTGACAGTCACTTGGTTAAGAGAAAAACACATTTCAGAGATGCAACAAAAATGAGCTCATATTGTATTTTAGTCCTAAATAAGCTCTCCAACACTGTGTTTAGTTCGGTTTATATTAACCCCTCTGCCTCAAAGATGATGAATCTCTGGTTTCCTCCAGCAGTAAAGCTAAGAAAAGTGCTTCATTTCAGAGCTGCACAGGAACCAGCCACAGTCTAAAGTGGGAGAATGAAATTGGACACACTGTAGCTCATGCTACAAGAGATAGGATACTGCTCCAGCCAATTGCCATAAGCAGCTTTGTCCTCAAGGACAACCCCTGCCTCCTTTTTCCTGTGCATGATGGTTCTAGTGCAAAACCAAGTCACGAGGTTGATACACAGCAGAGCCCCAGGCAAAGCTCTGGTTTCATTTATGCCTCCTCAGATCTAGGTCACCTACAGTAAAGTTAGATCTACTTCAGATTTACATGAGACTTGAACTTGGCCTCAAGAGCTGTGCTCCATCAAGAGCTCACTCTCTACAGCCAGCATAGTGTTAACCTCAGCTTAACATTCCTAGGTAGGAAAGGGAATGCAGACCCAAGTTAGAGCAGAGACAGAGGACAGCGGCTGTAAATCCTCCCAGAATTTCCCAGTCAAGTAAAAGCTGTGCCTCTATAGTGTGAACATTCACTCACCTATAAAACCCTGTTGCCGACAGACTCACACAGTTCTCATATGCAGCCTTAATCTGGCAAAGTGAATAAGAGTTTGAAAACAGTAATCGTCCAACCACAGCAAATGAACTACCCCAAATACATTTCCAGGAGAGCATGAATAGAAGGTGTCTAGTGACACACAGCTTTCATGCTACCCAGCACCACCAGTGCAAAGGAAAACATCATGATGCAGCTGCTTCCCCAAATAGCCGTGTCAGCAGATACCAAGGGCAGAACTTGCCCATTGGCAGAGGAATAAGACTTGCTCTTGTTTGTGCAGCTCCCAGCTACAGGTTAGACTTTCAACCTGAGACAAAGGTTAAACTGACAGTCATCTTGACTTCAACAAGGCCAGGGGAAATCCTACTTTGACTTGCAAATCGCAAAGTCAGAGCTCCTCTCCTGAAGAGAACTTGGAGCTGAAAATGGCCTAAGAGCTTACAGAACACTAATCTCTTACTGCTGAGGGTTCAGCGGTATTGCAGCTATGGAGCACTACAGGAGGTGGATGGAAGCTCATAAAAAGTCTTCTTTGTCACAGAATCCCTTCATTACAAATCAGGTTTCTTCCTGTCCATGACTGTAGCCTGACTAGAAAGATACATGTAACCACTCAAGACTTCTATTTGATCAAGTTTGTCACCGACAGGCACCAGGATCTGGAGAAATCTCAGTATTAAAGTCATAACCAATGTTTTGGGGATGACCTCTTGTGAGTGTTGGTTACTTCCCTTGCCAGGTTTCTCTCTCATGGTCTTTGTGCAGGTCTTTGCTAGCAGAAGGCCGGAGGATATACCTGCATACAGGGTTTGCCAACTAAAACAATCTCTGACAATGCCCATTTATCTCGTGACAGATACAGGCAGCTTACCCAGTCTTCCCAGGATCCTTTGGGATTAGACTGTTTGATTGGCTCAAGTCTTTTTAAGATGGTCTGACATGCGTTCTGGAAACAAAGAAAAGCAATATTTTAAGACCTGACAAGCCAGTTTACAGCATGAAGAGCTTTATAGGAGTTTCAAAGACCCTTCTATTTAAATCAATATTGCCTTTAGGATTTAGGCCTATCATAAAAAGGAACAAAGTTCACTAACAGATATCTTGCTATGCAGGAAGAAATGTTGACTGCAAGAGACTTTAAAGCAAACTGACTATGCTGATAGTGGAAAGGAACCCCAAATTCAGCACAGAATGACATGACACAAAATATCGCAAGTCCACCCATTTATACAGTAACTTTATCCTTACCAAGTCATAGCAGGACATTTTTGTATATCTAAAATGATCCTGCAACACTGAAAACACGTATCCCATTCTTGCCAAAATTCAACACACTCAGACAAGCTGTGCAGAGAATAAAAACAACCTGATTATTTTACCACAGGTTACTCTTCCCCTTTTCTTCAAACCTGAGAATGATCAATACTAAATTCCTCTGTTCAATAAAAGAGTCACATACCCCGCAAATATACGCATTGGTAACTCCACCGTATCAGACACAATCATGACCACACCATTGCTACAGAAGGATGTTTGCTCTGAGTGTATCAACATTTACAGGTCTTTGATTCTGAAGCACAGCCCACAGATCATCTGTTACCAAGATTTGCAGCACAATGTATTTGTTATGGATAAGGCTGCATTAATTACTAGGAAGCCAGCTATTTAAATGGATGTTTTGTTCTGCTCATTTTAAGAAATCATAAATGCTCCATCATAGAACTACAAAAGGACTGAAGGAGAGTTTTGAACAACTTGAAAAAATACAGTCATTCATCATCTAACAGTGCTGGTAGCTATAGCAGGTAAAGAATTTGTGTAGTATCCTTAGCCTGGAATTGCCTTTTAATGGTTGTGTTTTCCTTAAGCAACAGACAAACACACATCAAACTTTCATGTTCTGCAGCCCTAGCTTATAACCCACTAGTTCAAGTAACTCAGTTTCCGTACATGGACAGCCATCCCATTGATGTCTGCACTGACAGATGCAGCTGTCGGGGAGGTATTTGGGACAGTGTTTGTGCTCGTCTCACTGATGTAAATTTTGGAGGTGGGGATTCCTAGTGACCTGCTAGCAACCTGCAGAGGAAAAGTAAACAGTGGATAAGCAGCAATTCTTATATATGAGCATTATCATTCATTGCTTACACTGCTAGTATTGCAACCTCTACCCTCTCCTGTACTAAATCTCATTTTCCTTGAAGCCTCAGTTGATTTGGTGACTGAGCACTAGCCAGAATATTAAGTTTGTCCTTCACAGACTGAATGGGTGTGAGCATATACATACATATACACTTTTGCCACAATGATAGACATTCAATTCACTACCTTGAGAATAAATTCTTCTCTCAACAGTTCTAAGAATCAGAGGATAAAGAGCACTATTAGATTCCCCTTTCATTTCTCTGCCAAAGCAGTATCACTCCCTAAGGTCTTTTTAAACTACAAAGGCACTAGCATATGCAGACAAGTATGTTTGCAATACAACTAATTTTTGCATAAAATATACGTAAATTGTAGTTTTATGGGATGAAATGAAATTGCTATAGAAGCTAGATCGTAAGCATAACCTGCATTATCTACATAATAAACAGTTCAGATGATTAAGAACTTAATTCTCACACTCAATTGTGATAATAATCTGGAAATCTAGCATTGCTGCTGAAACAATGAAGATGAATTAGTCATGATTTGCTACCCTACACATGCACATAGAGGAAGTAGCAAGCTTTCTGGGGTAATACTGTAGACTGAGTGCAATTTTCCTGAAAAGATGTCTCATTTGGTTAAGTCCAAACTCATTATTACCTGAATCATTTTGGTGTGAAGTCCTTGACCCATCTCAGTACCCCCATGTGTAAGTAACACAGAGCCATCTGTATAGACATGGACTAGAGCTCCAGCCTATAAAAAGAACAGTAATTCAAGAGTCAGCATAAATGAACTAGTGAAGTACTTAGCAGGATTTCAGTTACAAACTACAGAGAGAATTGACCTGGAACTAGACCAATTCTGTTCTTCAGTGTAATTAAAGCCACTAGTTTACACTCGAGGTGAGTTTGGGTTAGTCTCATCAACTCACTAGCAGTTCCAGTGACACAACAAACTTCAGTCAGTATTTTCAGCTTAGAAAACAGGTGAAGTAACCCAAACCTGCCTCTGTGAAATAGAGATGCACCCTTCACCTGAACTTGCTAACATCGCTGAGAGTCTATCAAGTCAGGTCAAGCAAGAGGAACAGTGTTGACTATTGAGGAAGAGGGAATAGGTAGGGAAAATAACGTAACACGATACCATGGAAACATAGCTGCACCGTGGTGTCTTTTGGACAGCATAAACTGGTAACTGTTGTGCTGCTCATTTTGTTTTGCAAAACATGTGCTCTTTCTTGGCTAATTAACTACTACTCTGAAAAGCTCCAGTTTGGTACAAATGGAGGAGGGCCTGGGGGAGGCAGTGTAAATCTAGCTTCTCCACTGAAAAGATGAATGACGCTTACAGACCTGGTTCAGAAATGGGATAGTGAAACTGATGCCAAATTTGGTAGGAATGATGCACATCCCTCTCTTCTTCCAGCGATTTTGCCTGCAGGGAAAGAACATTATTTGTATACTCATGAGGCTTTCATTGCAACTCAGTACTATGGCTCCCTCTGACAGCTTAGGTATCAAAGCAAAATAAAGCACCTGAATGCAATATAGACTGAGTTAATCAGCAACTTTTATGAAACACTGGCTTTGTTTATAGGTCCTAGCAAGAAGAAATCTGAACTGAAGATGTTCCCCCAGGCATTATAGAAGCAATTGCCTGGACTATTAACTATTCAGTTAACTAAACTGCCAACTAAAAGAGACTGTAAGGCAGTGGAAAGCCTAAACAAAATGACTCCATAGCCATTTGAAAAGCCTGGCTGGACTTACCTGACCCTTTCTCCTTTGCTGCATTTCACTTACAAAATCAGGTTATAGGAGGTCAAATCCTGCCTTATTTAAGCTACAAGATTAAGAAGTTTCTTCCGTAGTGAGCATAAAGCAGTTTCAGAAAGGAACATTTTTAAAGTCAGTCCACAAATATAAGGTCTGACTTCATATCACCCAAGTTGCTAAGAGAACTTCAGAAGATGATGGGCAACAGGCAACAAGACAATTCCAGAACACCTACTTGTTGAATTCTTCAATTAGTTTCTTCCTGGCATGATAGCTAGAGCTTGACAAACATTCATCCCAGCACCTTCGCAGAGTAAACCCCTCCAGCTTCTGGTTAAAATGAGTCAGGTCTCCTTCATTATAGAGATTGAGCTTCCGCACCTTCACAAGCAGACACATAAAGGACATGTGAAGTTTGATGCTTCAGATTAGGTCTTTCTAATGGAAGATATCAAAAGCATGTTAGTTCCGAGTTTTACTCCTATGCTCACTCTACAGTATAATAGAATAAACAGATGTATCTGTTTATGTGGAAATGGGGACTAAGACATTAAAGCTGGAAATTTTCAAGAGAGACTGGGACTTAGTCACATTGTTAGTAAGGTTAAAGTACCTAGTGCCTTTGGACTTTTTGAAATACATCTTCCCTAAAACAGGTGTTCCGCAATTGAGGCTGCTGAGGGAATTTAATGAAGCAGAAGATAATCCATGATATAATGTGGTTGTCGTACAGAAAATCTGAGATCCTGCTAAGTGCTTAGCAAAAATGAAGTGAAAACTCTTATGCCCAATAAGCTTCTTTCTCAGAACTTGTTCAAAAGCAGCACCACCCTGAAATGTGTCAGTGGGTCTGTACCTCCTCAGGTGGCAGGCCACACTTCCAAGCAATGTCACTCATCCAGCATTCAGCAATCATCATTCCTTGAGGCCCTCCAAAGCCACGGAAGGCTGTGTTGGAAGCCAAGTTGGTCTTGCAAACAGTGCCCACGCTACTAACGTTGGGGATGTTGTAGGAGTTATCCAAATGTAACAGGGCTCTGTCCATAACCTGGTAAAGAGAAGAAATGGGGGTGGACACATTACATAAATCACATGTCAGACTTCTCACTAGCTGCCAAAGCCAGGCTGGAAAGCTCTGAAGTTAATGTAGTCACTGGCTCTTTCTCTTATACCCTGCAGCTCCACTCAACACAGCTGGATGAGCACTGAGGTACAAGCAGTACACTCTCCCATTTGCAATGGAGTGGCAAGTGGCATCCTCCTGAAGGACAGAACAATAAGCACCCTGCTCTGTTGTTGACAGATTGAGCTTCATGTTCCTTTGTCGGCCCTGGTCTTGTGCTGAGCCAAACTGCTGCTAAATACCATTACCCATCTCGTAGAACCAGAAAGTGAGAAAGGGAGCTAAAATAAAAATGACTGACATTAGTTTATGAGGTTGGGCACTCACGTGACAAAAAAAAAGGAAGGTTTCTTTACTCATAAGCAGAAAAAAAGTCTTAAAGACAAACTCAGAACTCAGCCCCATTCTTGTCCTTAGTGCTTGCGAAGCCAATGTCAGTCTTACCCAGTCTTTAAAAAGTTTGTTGATTTAGGCACTCGGCCTGCAGCAGCCTGTTGACTTGGGTGTTTCTTATTCCAAAGAACAAGTTTTCCCCAAAGCTGAGGAACTATTGGTCATGTTGTGCTGTGCAACAAGTTTTCCACCATAGCCCTCTGTAATGCAAAGCAAATTTTCTTGACCCTTTTGCCTTATCCAAGTTATTTCAGCACCAATAATAATTATGTGGCACATGCCAAGGCAGGTCAGTTGGCTCAAAGAGCCGGTGTAGAAGCTGCAAAAACTCATCAAGGACTGCTTTCAGTCACGTCAGAGAGCAGGATGGGCAAGCAGTGCTGCAGGTCATAACTCTCTGAAGCCATCAGAAAGTTTTACTTACCCCATAAGAGAGGTCTACAGAGTTGCCCCCATTGCTATAGTATGATACCTCCAGACTCTTGACTTTCCCATTCTTCATGAAGCCAACCTGTCAAGAGAGTCTCCTCAATAAACAGTTTTCTACACAATGTTCTGTTTTGTGCTTCCTTCCACAAACTGAATGAACCTTACATAGGCAAAAGGATGACTGTCCTCTGCTGCAGCACAGGCAGCTACTGAGGAAGCCTCCCAGTAAAGGGTCCACTCATGCATCTTAATCTTGCTCCAGAGAACTCTCCTAAAACATGTGGTGGCCGCTTGTCACAGCCACACCTTCCTTATCTGGTTTTTGCTTTGAAAAGCAGTTGGATGGGGATTGAAGAGGAAAGGAAGTTAACAAAACAAACAGTAGTACCGAACTGTAAACACATGGGGAAGCATTTAAGAATAATGTGACTGTCAATAGGGGCAAAGTCTTGGTTGCAAGGAAGAGGGGAATGTTGATGCTGAGATCACACGAAGTGAACAATCCAAACCACAAGAACATCTGGAGGACTTCAACACGGAAAATGCTGTAACAAAGCTGACCTGATCCATTTGCAGCGGGGATATCAGCAGTGAACCAGCCAGAGCAGCACTTTTTTCCCCACAGTATCTTTGTTTCAGGTGATAACACAGAGACACCATGCATTCATGTCATATGTATGCATACCTTGTACCTTCCCAGGAAGGGATGTCTCCCACCACTTATCAGCATGTCCTCATCTCTATCCAGCATGCACCGTACTGGGCGACCAGCTCTGTTGAAGAAAATATATATTAGGCAAAGCCTGAAATACACAATACATTTCCTACAGAGCAAGACTCTCCTCTTTTTGTTAAGCATTGTCTTTCCAGAGCAGCAATGGGGGGTTAAGCATAAACTGCTTGGTTCATAGATCTTCCTCTTTAGAAAAAAAAAGTGTTTGGGGTGAAGTGGAGAGGCAGATAATTTGAGATACGATAGTTTTCAGATTGCTCCAAAAGAACAAGAGTAAGGGGGGTTTCCCCCCCTTTCCTATTAAAAGCTGATATTCCCACATAAGCTTCACACCTCTGAGAGGGCTCAATTCCTCCTACCAGCTAAAAGTCCATTAGACACCTCCTTTGGGAAGTCCTAGGCTTGCTACAAGCTGTAGAGGAACAAGACATGAAGAATATCTATAAGCTACAGTGTAAATAATGCTCCAGAAAGAAGCAGGCTGGCACAGTCTGAAAGGAAAAAGCCCTGTTCCCCAAATCCAAACTTACTTGAAGGCTGCAACAGCCACTGCAGTGGTCAAAATAGTATTCCTAGTCTCTTTTCCTCCAAATCCTCCTCCCATTCTTTTCACTCGCACCACAATCCGATTTGAAGGGACTCCCAGTGCATTAGCAGTGAACTCCTAAAGAACAACAGAACAGCAGAACATGTACAGAGCTGAGCTGGTGTTAAGAACTAGATATTAATACATTGCCTTTCTGCAACCATTGCAACAGTGCAAATACTCTGTTGAGTTGCAGGTCCTATTTGTCCTGCAATTGGATTTGATTCAACTGGAACCAATAAGCCCAGTATTTCATCCCTGAGGTGGGAAAGCACATAGTGCTTCAGCAGACAGGAAAAGATTGACATAAGATGAGGCTACTAGGACAGAGGTCTCATTTAGGAGAAGTTTTGAGGACCATACCACTCTGCCCGTTCTCCTCACTCTATTATGAAACTTTTAGTCAGTCTTGGTGAATCAGTAGACAGGTCAAAGCCACCCCATAATGTCAGCAACCTGTGTTGCAAGATGACAGAGCTGGTGCATAAAGTCAGCATTAATACCACCTCTCTTCCTTACATATCATTCAACAGCCATGCCTACTGACCAGCTGACACCCTCTCCAGAAAGAGTTAAGCATGTAACCCCTGGTGATAAATATGTGCTACCAACAGAAACATATCTGTCATCTGGAAGCAGATTCAGGAACCAGTAGGGTGGATATGGACTTTAGATCCTGTACCCAACTCTAAGCATATGTGGTTTCTCTTATTCAAGACAACATAGGACCAACTGTAAAAAACACTTATCTAGTCCAAAACTGAGAAACAAATGCCTTTTAGGTAGCAGGTTAATGAGACAGTACCTGTGTCTTCATGAGGTTTTGGGTTGACACAAAGAGTTCCATCTCACCATCTTCCCCCTTTGGCACAGCCAGAGTAGCATGAGTTTCCAGATAGAAGTGCTCCTGCCCACCAAGGTACATCTCTCCTAGCAAATGGAAAGAAATACCCAAAGATAGTGTGTCTCTGGCGTTATAGTGTCTCCCATCATGGGCTGCCTGCAGGCTACTACCCTTTAGACACGACAACCCTTTGCACTGCCCAGATTGGATATCCCAAACCCTAAAACTGAAACTTCTAATTTGACATTAAAAAACCCAGAAAGTTAATAACCAGAAACCCCAACCAGACACCACAGACACACACTCTCTAGAAATATTTAGTCCAAAACAAGCGACTGGCATTTCAAGAGTCATAGAATCATAGAGTAGTTAGGGTTGGAAAGGACCTTAAGATCATGTAGTTCCAATCCCCCTGCTAGGGGCACGGACACCTCCTACTGAACCATGCCACCCAAGGCTATGTCCAACCCAGCCTTGAACACTGCCAGTGATGGAGCATTCATAACTTCCCTGGGCAACCCGTTCCAGTGCCTCACCACCCTTACAGGAAAGAATTTCTTCCTCAGATCCAATCTAAACTTCCCCTGTTTAAGAATAAGCCTACACACTGCCATTGATCCTTGAGATGGTTCAGGGCCTTTCAGACTGCCCTGATAACACCTCTGAGATGAAGGATAAAAATAAATCAACTAGCTGAGCAGGTCAAATCCAAGGTTACAGACTTTGAAACAGGAGAACAGAAATAGAAGTCCAAAATGCCTTAAGATGATCTAACTGGGACTTAAATCACTGCATATGGCTCTTTCCCAGGACATTCTACCTGGCAGTGCTGAGGGCACAATTTCCAGTCATGTTGCATGCTATAAATGTCAGAATCAACCTCCTCTCTCAGCCATGACCCTGATCTATTCAGTTGCTGTGATAATTAGTATTCAGAGCAGTTCTCAAAGTCTTGTTCCTTTCTCCCTTCTATTTAATTCAGCAGCAACAACATAGCTGTCTCCATTAGGTACATCACTGAGAAATGCACATTTGTGTGAGACAACGCCTACTCTGGTACATAGCAGGGTCCTTTCTCTTGTCCCTTGAGGGGGTTGGTCAGGCATTCACACAATATTGCAGCCTTTTAAATAATCTATTCTTCCAGCTCAGAACAATTTCTGCCTTGCTTGGCATGATGTTTCATTTTGTATAGTATAGTACACTATAAAAAGGACATGGGACTGTTGGAACAAGTCCAGAGGAGGACACGAGGATGATCAGGGGACCGGAGCACCTCCCCTATGAAGTCAGGGTGAGAGAGTTGGGGCTGTTCAGCCTGGAGAAGGGAAGGCTGCGTGGAGACCTCATAGCAGCCTTCCAGTATCTGAAGGGGGCCTATAGGGATGCTGGGGAGGGACTCTTCATGAGGGACTGTAGTAATAGAGCAAGAGGTAATGGGTTCAAACTTAAACAGAGAAAGTTTAATTGGATATAAGGAAGAAGCTCTTACTGTAAGGGTGGTGAGGCACTTGAATGGGTTGCCCAGGGAAATTGTGAATGCTCCATCACTGGCAGTGTTCAAGGCCGGGCTGGACATAGCCTTGGGTGACATCGTTCAGTGGGAGGTGTCCCTGCCCATGGCAGGGGGATTGGAACCAGATGATCTTAAGGTCCTTTCCAACCATAATTATTCTATTACTCTATAAGAAACAGTTAACAATTTTGCTTATGACACCTTTCAAGTGCCAGCACCAGTTGCTGACTGCAGAGGAAGGTCTCAGCAACACATACCAAACTACAACAAATGATGGAGCTGGAAACCAGTGTTTCAGTTAAATAACTCCCCTTTCCTCCACATGGAGGGTAGGGGGGATGCTTCTCCATGATCTTCAAAAACATTCCCTTCACACCAGGTTTTGTGTCTGTAACTGATTTAACTTCCCTCTTGGATCTGTAAGAGAGGTGTATCACCTTCTTGTTGATAAATACACAGCTCTGCAAAGGTCTTCCTCCCGGGAGCTATTGACCAGTGATATACACACCAAGCAATGGCAGGGGTCTGACAAAGCATTCCAGACCAGAGCTCTGGCACATCCCCCTCCTAACTCTTAGAGGGTTTCAACAGTTGTTGATAACTGCTATGTTTACCCATGTCTCTACAACCTGGCAGACTCCAACTGAATGAAACCAAGAAGTACATCAAAAAACGTCCCATCCTCAAAGACAGATCAACAGTCAACATTGAGAAAGTATTTCAGGGCAGTGCCAAGTTCTTCACGATTGCTACAGCCACCAACATTGGTGAATCAGGTTTCAGACACATGTATTCATAACATAGAATGTGTTGATAACATTCGTAACATTCAGACACATGTATTCATAACATTCATTCATGACACATTTTCATATCATACAGTGGCACCAGATTATAGGAAACCAACTATAAGGTTTAGACCAGACTATGCCTGGACAGGGAAAAGCTCCTACATGAACAAGTTTCAGGGAGGGAAAAAAAACCCTCACTATGTAGAATACTTGCTTAAGAAGATGCATCCTTACATTGGAAGTGAGTGTTTACAGGGGCACAGCTGGAAGCACCAAAGTTTGTTTGAAACTGAAATTAAATCTTTCACAATCTATTTGTATATAAACAGTCATCTGAAACCCAATACAAAATTTAGCCCCACAAGCCTTACTTTCATGAGTTCAGTATCATGTGCATAAAACCAAGGATGATGCTTCACCTCTCTTGTCAAAAATTACCCTATTTTAATAGAAACATTAATGCTTATTCTCACCTTCCAAAATGTGATCAGATTCTTCAAATCCTTTCTTCACATCTCCCTTTTTAATCCTCTTTATAGCCTTAAGGAAGGATTGTTTCTCAATAGCTTCCTAGGAAACGTAATGACACAATGAAATTTTTGTGGAAGCTGAGTGAAAACAAAACTTCCTCTGAAGAATAAATATCCAAGACAAAAAACACAACAGCTCATCAGACACTAACTACGGTAAAAGCTAAGTGACTTGACTTAAAGCAGTACATAATCTTTGGCAACCCAGCAATTTCACAACAGACACCAGAACTGGACAGTCTTAGATCGCTCCTTGAGACTATTTTACATTACAGGCCCAGAATCTCAAGGTCTGTAGCCACCAGAGCTATGACTTACAACAAAAGTACAACCTGTGGACAACAACAGGGGAAAAAGGAAAGGAAACAAACAATCAGAAAGGAGAAAACTAAAACCTCTCAGACAGGATGAGAACTTCTGCAGAAACAGTTCACTTCTGAGCTCATATAATAATCCTTCTTGGGGAAGTTTTATAAACACATTTCACCTCTGCTGAAGCTTTCCATAATGGAAAAAAATCCTCAGAATGATCATACAATAACAAAAATCTGCACATTTTTGGTTCTAGTCCATCTTCCCTGGCTGAATAAACAGCTAGAAGCCTCAGAAAAGTTCACAAACGTTGTCTATGAACCCACAAATCATATAAACCAAAACCTCTGTTCACAGATGACAGCACCAATGTCTGCACCAGACAATGCACAGACTCTTTGTATTTGCATGAACACAGTTCACATTACAAAATACAAGGTACAACCACACTGACAATTACAAAATTAATTAGAATCCCATGGCTCTGATTTCTCTCCCCATAAGAATGGCTTCATGTTTTTCTTTCTCATTTCTAGATTTGAATGCCATTAGATATCATTTGCTTTTACTGTCACATAAGCAAATCTTGTCAACAAGCCTTCTAGTTAAAAAGAAAGACATGAAATGATCAGAAATTATTGACATTAACTTCTTCAGCTTTGAGAAAAGCCATCTCAGGGTTGTCTCAATACAGTCGATGGAGACGTTCACAGTGGAGTCTGAACTCCTGAAAACTCATTTCATCAGCTTAGAAAGTAGACAAATGGTCTGCAGAAATCTCAGAGAAGTAGCACAGTGACAGAGATAGAAGAAAACGTTTCCATATCCTATTACTGAGTGTTATAAATCACAGAATTAAGAATTAATCAATACCAATGAAGCCAGCAGGGTCACTTCAGAGAATACTGAAAGCAAACACGTTGGAAAGAATGTAAGTGATAGGATCCTTGTTAATTTAAACAAATCTTTGCTGAGCGTGATACATCTTATTTCCCTTAGCTCCAAATAACACACAAGTTAATATACTCCCAATCAGTACTATATCATAGGCGTGTTCTCTTTATATTTAAATACGCATATTATTCCTTCTATCCATATCCTGTTGCACCCACAAAGACTAACAAAACACGTGGCTTAATAACCACGAGCAAGAATACAAGTTCACTAGACATCAGGGAGCTCAAGCTAACTGCAGAACCAGATCTGAGCCACCTTACCTGAATTGTGACAATAGGTTTGAGCTCTTCGTACTTAATTTTCACAGCTTTAGCTGCCCTTCTGGAGTGCTCTTGTGTGTCTGCAAGGACTGCACCAATGATATGACCAACACAAGTGACCTATAGGCAAGATTAGGACCCACCATCATTTGGTGTCTACATGCAGTAACAGAGAGGCTCGTGATAATAATCTCTATCTATTCCTTTTGTGCAGTTTTTGCAGCTGCCTGTTCAGCCCAGTTTATTTAAAACCAGTCAAGGGAAAATGATCACAAGTTTGGACAGTAACAGAATGAGTGAGCTTGTCCCAGTGGCCTGTAGCCAAAAGGACAACAGCACAGACAAAGCTTCAGGGAAACCTTATAACAGTCTTCCAGTACCTAGAGGTACTGGAGTACCTAGAGGAAATCTGGAGGTGGACTTTTTGCATGGACACGTAGTGACAAGACAAGGGGAATGGCTTTAAGCTGACAGAGGAGATTTAAATTAGATATTAGGAAGAAATTCTTCACTATGAGGCTGATGTGACACTGTCACAGGTTGTTCCATGCCTGGCAATGTTCAAGGCCAGACTGGACGGGGTTCTGAGCATTCTGGTGTGGTGGAAGGTGTCCTTGCCCGTGGCAGGGAACTAGATGGTCTTTCAGGTTCCTTACAACCCAAACCATTCTGTGAATCTATGATAACACGGAGAGAGGTACAGGGCAAAGGGACTAAGACCTTATTGAATTTGGCCCCAAGACTTCTACTGATCCAATAGTTAGGATTTATCTCTGTATAAAGAAGAGGCCTTCACTAGAAATATGATAAACCTTATCTCCTGGGCAGTGTGATTGAGAAAGGCTATTTTTAACCACATACCACGTCCTCAGCAAAGACAGTCTCATCATTAGCGATGCCAGTAATGTTACTGCCAGGAACATCTTTGGCAGAGACAAAACACACAAACCCAGGAACACTCTGGGCTTCAGACGCATCTACAGAACTGAAGAAAGAAAGAGAAGAGAAGAAGCAGCATTATTATTTCTCATTTTTCCTTTTTGTCAGCATTCATGAGATATCAATACATTTTCAGGCCTGATTTGTTGTCTATGCAGAAGAGAGGGAATTTGTTACATGAATAACATGTGAACTAAGGAAAAAAGGATGTGTTAGACTAAAAACTTACACACTCTATATGATATGATTCTATCTTTTTCCCTAACACATATCTGAAGTTGACCCAGTTGCCACATGTACAGATCCCTTGACACCCTTTGCCAAAGACTGGTGTCAGTGATGTTATGTCTCCACTGTCTTCTCAGCTGCCATGATTCTGTGAAGACAAAATTCCTCCCTATTTGGTAAACATAAATTTTTATTGCAGATACCTATCATCTACCGTGGGTTCACCTCTTGATAAAAGTGTGCCTGTAAGACAGGAAGAAGTTACTGAGTATCAATCGCAAGGAAGCTGAAGGGCATTTAAAAGGATGCAACAGAAATTATGCTCCAAAAGCAAAAAGCCTCATGAAAGGCTTTTTTGGTAATCAACAAAAGAGGTAGCTAACCAAAATGCTTGGCTGCTTCAATCATATACAGATTTAAAATGAAGTGACAAGCAGGATGGAATGTAACTAGACAAGTGCAATATAATTTAGTTTTTATATGAAGCACATAAAAAAATCTACTGCAAAAGACTTTCCAGCTCCTTCTGCAGTGTTTTGCACACTGGCTGCATAATTGGCTTGCTTTACAAGGGACCTGGTGAGAAGAGAAAAGCTGTGGCTTTGTTGCTTCTCAACTGAATGATTTATTGTCTTCTGTAAATTGCTGCCATTTTTTCAGCATGCTTGTTTAGATTCCTGAAACTCTGATACAAACTGTGCCTGGAAGGAGCTGTTTATGCATCCCAGTGAGTTACAGACTTCTTTAAGAAGACGCTAAATGTATGAATGAACTTTCCCACATGAACTCTGACAGCAGGAACTGAAGACAGTGCTATATTTCTTTGGAAAGTTCACTTTCCCGTGCTTCTGCATGGGAATGCCTCAGAAACAATCCCTTGACAGTTTCCCTTAGTTGGATATACAGAGGCGGATGACTTCAAATTTACACTTGGTAGACAAAATCTGACTTGGGTGAAGTGGAAGTTTTCAGAACCAGTATCTTGACACCCAAAACCATAGGCTGAGGAAATTCTGTCACCCAATAAAATACGCTACTTCTTCCTCTACAGAACCACACAGGCTCACAGCTTGAAATATCAATATGCAACGGAAATGCTAGAGAAGGCATAATTAGAAAATAGTGCATGTTGTGGTCACAGGCATAGGTCTGATGCTTTATTGCCCCATCTGCACCGGTAGTAGCAACTGTGTTTATGCATTTGTAGCATCAATGTCTGCATTGCAACACCTAAGATGTAACTGTGATGAAAGAGCAGTTTCATAACCCAAGAGCTGACTACTACATCTGTGCATCCATGACCACCATGCTGCCCATCCTGTGTTAGACCACTGTGGGAAACCTCTGGACAGGAAGCCTAAATAGGCAGGAAGTATTACTTAAGGAATAAGCAGCACATCACAAAGCTATTGAGGATGACATGAGACAATATAACACAGAGCATCCCACATAAACGTAGTTGAGGGCAGACAAGAGCCTGCAGAACCAACACAATTAGGGATTGTGGGGGGCAGCGAGTCCCACAATAAAGCAGCATTAAAAGTCATATAAGAATGTAGATGGCATTACCTGCCAGCACAGATATTTTAGGGCTGGTTAGTCACTATTGTTACAAATTATGCATCAGCCATGCCCTGCATGGACAAGATATTTTCAGTTATCTACATTCCAAACACCTATCCACCTTGCTACATATCTACATCTAGTAGCTGAAATTAACAAACATAAGGCTGTTACACAGAGAGCTTGATCATAGCCAATGTAAGCAAGCACTGTGCAAGACAGAAACCAGAAGACTCATCAGCAGAAGTACTGTGGTAGATTTGCATGTTACGACCTAAATTTTTAGCCAGATAGGAAAAAGCATGTTTAAGCAGCATGCCCTCGTTAGTGATAAAATGACTCATTGTGGTGCTCTCCTACCCTGCTCCTTTCTAAACCTTCATGCTTGAGTACGAGAGATGCAACATGCAAGAAGGTTGCCTACTGCTGAGGGCTTTGTGCTTCAGCAAAGCTTTGAGTTTGGTGTTAAATTCACATACAGCTCACCTCCACGTGACAATGTACAATGAACTGGAGTTCCCTATACTGCAAAAACATTTCCTTCACCCACAGCTTAACAGGTCAGTGTTTACTAAACCACCAGGCACTGGATGCATCCAACATCTGAAACTCAAAAGCCACACTTACAGGATCTTAGCATGAGCTTTGGTGCTGGTCACCAGTGTTAGATACAGCTCGTTTTCATAGTGAGGGATGTCATCGCAGTAAACAGCTTCTCCACATGCTTGTTTGGCTGCTGAAACGTGCATCAAAGGCCGGCCCACCATATCTTCAACTGCCTGCCCCCTGGGCACTTCCTGGAGTAAAACACATGGCTGACTACTAGTGCTTAGACTGCAGATACAGAAGCATTGAAGGAAGAGAAAAAAAACACCATGAGACATTCCAGTGGGATGGGGAACAGGATGAGAGCTTGCGCCTGCCGGAAGGGAAGGTAAGCAAGAATAAGTGGCTACACAGAAGGGGCTGTAGAGAATGAAGTGAAAGGGGTTTGGTCTTGGAAACCACCATGGGAAAGAAGAGTCTGATGTTACAGCTTGCATAAAAGGTTCAAGTTTGGAAGCTAGCTTCTGCTCCCAACGCTGAAGTGAAAAGGTCATTAATGGAGAAATAAGGAAGAAGATACATCCTGCATCTGAAGCCTAAGGGATGCAAAGAATAGCAGGCTGTAACTGGGGAAAGCAGAAGGGAAACATCAGTCTGGATACAGAGCTGGATGCAGGAGGACATTGCTACCCACAGAATTTCTATGAAGCTGTACATGCCAAGAAAAGTTACAGGCAATGAGAGGAAAGGACATTGTATTCTAAAGCAAAGAAGGGACTGAGATCCCAATACAAGCCTCAGAAATGGCATTACATAAGTTCGCATATTGACCATACTCAGGGAGACAACAAGGTAAGAAGTACAGTTTGAGCTACAGGAAAACCCAAGTCTACATCATGCAGGTACTGCTACTTACTTGAAAGAGCTGGGCATTTGCAATGGCATCTTTGTGAAACAGCTCTGTAGCACTGATGTAGCTTGAGGGGATGGGCTCACACAGTTTGTTCTGCCAGAGACATATTAAAAAATAATCATCTTCCCTGCCAGTCCCTTTCTCATGTTCCCCAGTAGCCCAGGATATTCTCCATTTTCCATCTTCCAGTGAAGACAATTCATCTTTTACTGGGTTAAAGGCAAACAGGACTCAGGATCTGCTCAAAGAACACAGCTACAGACCCCCAGCAGTTGTAATATAATAAGAGCATCATCCTTCCACAGTAAGGTGGGGATACCAAGAGGAAGCAAGTAGGAAGATGCACTAATCGCTGTCATGCAGGTAAGGAGTAGCTCTAGCATCTACTGCAACATGGAGCGTGCTGTGAGGTACAGCTCTCCTTGAATTTGAACCCTGCCCACCAAGCCAACACATACAGGTGCTCCTTCCCCAAGTCTGCCTTCACCAGCAGCACTCACAGTGCCACTGTGGTTCTTGCTCAGTTTCTGAATGACTGTCAAGTAGAACTTGAAAAAGAAGCTGAGCGTGAGTGTGCGTCGAAACTCCACCATCCCGCCAGGAGCAGAAGGGGACAGATCCATCTCATCTGCCAGTAAGCGGCAGGCATCCTGCAGCAGCTTCTCATTCCAGTCTCTGAAAGGGAACAAAGGTGACGTTGAGCTCTCGCTCAGCCCTAAATAACACCAGGGCAGACTAACTCTTCTGACATGCAGCCCCACAAGCTCTCAAGCAACATCTGTTCTATCTCTGGTTATAGTATACGTGTAAGCCTTGCTCTCATCTTGGGCTTACATCACCTTTTCTAAAGATGTGCAAAGCTACTAAAGAGTACAGATTTCTCAGTCCAGTTTGAAAAAAAAATCAGTTTTGTAGGTCATTCCCACACCTAGCTTCTGCCTATTTCAACCTATGAGTGAATTTAGCCTGGAAACAGCTCTCTGAATGAGACACTGACATGGATCTTTGAGGGTAAGGAGTACTGGAGGAAGCAAGGCATCATGCAAAATGCAGACTGCTGCAGAAGTGTAGGTACACTTCTTCCCCTTTCCCCTTGGAGTATTTGTTATGCTTCTTTAAAAATCAGCACTGTTCCATTAAGCAGCCTTTCTATCACAGGAAGGTTCCTACCTGCCAGTAAGCTTCTGGCAGGTTTTTAGAGCCAGAACAGTTGTTGGAGCCATTCCTCCGTAGCTTAGTTTTATGTCCTCCACTTGGCTAGTGCCCTCTTGGAACAGGACTCTCATCCCACAGGTCACAATAGCAATGTCATCCTCCCGACGGGAAGCCTGCTTGAAAGCTGAGAAGTATTCACCCTAGGAGAAAGGAAAATATTCCTTTATTCTCTACTTTGGCATGCTTTGGAGTATAAATATGGACAAGCCATTAACCCATCTCTCTACATGGATGAGTTATTCCAGGGAACTGTATCTGGTTGTTTCATCTTGCAGGACATTTTTGCTCATGCAGTGCTGTATATTTTCACATGATTCAACAATTAATTCTGATGTATTAGATCAGCACTTACTAGCCAGCATAGGACTGTGTGGGAAATGAGCTTTGCTTGAGATCTGCCTGTACATATCTTGAGAGGAAGAAGCAGGACATATATTTATACACAGACAAGTTTACAGTTCCTCAGCAAATTTTAATTTCTCCCAGGCTGCTAAGCTGGAAGCCTAATCAGTAAAACACAGATCCTAAATCCCTTCCCTTTGGAAATCTTTGAACTCTGCAAGAACTGCAATCTCAAATGTCTCAGTCCTAGAACAGACCAGACGAATTAATAAAAGACAATTTCAATCTGATACTGCAAATACAATTCTCTGTAACTATCCTGAATCCTCTGCTGGTCTCCAAAGAGTGAGGAAATTCTTTTAAATGCACCAGCAACTCACAAAACTCAGCAGTTCTCCTATGAAGAGCGGCAGCAAAGAGGAGATTAACACTCCTCCAGTACACAGCAAGTGATGGTGCCATCCTGGAGTCACAGTACAGACAGTTCTTCCCCTTGCTTGTCCTGCAGACCATGACACATTTCTGTTGAGGCATCTTACAGACTAAATGGGGAATCAGATCCAATGTCTTTGCATGGCCCTTCTGGACAGTTTTCTGCCAGGCTTCTTCTGCAGTAGCTTAGCCAAGTGACTGCACAGCACAACAGTCTGTTCCATTACTTATTTCTCATCAGAAGTGGACAGCAGTTCTTCCATTATTGTAAAGAACAACTCCTCTGTTGTTGGCAAGGAGAACAGTTTCACAAGAAGTCCCTTTTGTGCATCAAGAACTTGTTATTGCGGATATAACTGAAGGGTGTGTTTCATTTCCGTAATTCAAGTAATTAGTGGACAGTCAGCAGGTAATAGCAGAGGAGCACCACTAGCATGCTCTCAATGAGGACACTCTGCCCCATTGAATGTTAAACAAATCAGCTTTTAAAGAAGAGAAAAAGCAGCCTCTTCTCTTACTGCACACTCTCTGTGACAAAGCCTACTCTGAGCTCAGTCCCTCTACAGTGACACTTGATGTGTAAACTGCTAAAACTTCTTTAGTCTTATTATTTCTGTGGTTTAGCCACTCTTACCCTCGGTGTGAGAGGTCACATCGGTGCAAGATGTAACATCAGTTTTAAACAAACAGAAACAACAAAAAACATTGATCTATCCATGTGCTGACACAGCCCTGCTTCCAGTTGTGAGGAAACCACAGTTCCAGAACACTTTGCCTGCCATATGCCAGCACCTTCAGATGTCCCCTGAAGAACTTTAGTCTCCCTGATTTCATGTTTATGAGCAAAGATCAGCCAAGGAACCATGAAGCAGAGAGTTCAAAAGTTGTTTTAGTTTTTCAGCTCAATGAGCTGCATATAACCTGAGGAGGAAGCCATTGCCCTCCTGGTAAAAGTTTGTCCTGTGAAATTGCCGTAAGACAGTCATATGAATGGAGGAGTCACTACACTGTGAATTGCTGTACCTTATAACTTGTAGCCTCAAGCCCTAAAAACATGAACACCTTCACAGTCATAAAAATACAGCCTGATGTTCTGAGTTCTAAAGGGAAGGAAACAGGGGCTTACCTCTTAGATATTCTGCATCTGTTATGCTTCATGCTGCTACAGAAGTGTTCATTGTTCTAGTCAAAGGAAGTTTTGCAGGCTCTTTTGAAGTTGCAAATCCACATTGCCAAAATAATCAGTCCTTCTCATTTCAGTCTTGCAAGGCAAGGATGCAGAAACTGAACTTCCCTCTTACCCACACACACTTTCCCCCATTTGTTTTCTGTTTCAGTTCACAGAATGAAGCAGGAACCTCCAGAACCTTCACTTCAGGAACTACTAGCAGCTTTGCTATTTATTTTGCAAACAGAACTTACTCCCTGGGAACATCACTTTGTCACCTTTCATCATTATTAAATACACTCAAAAACCTTCAGACAATCAAGTAAAATTTATATTCTTGCACTAAAAAACCTGTTGGACTTATCATACTTTATGATAAAGTCCAGCTCCCCTTGCTTGCCAAAAAGAGCATGGTGCTAAATTTTCACCAAATAATTTCCTTGCTTCCTGGTCCCCCTGGGGCTACAAGTAACCATCTGGAGTTCAGTCTCAAAGTGAAAGAGCGCCTAACATTGAAAATAACATCCAAATAACAGCATTTCAGCTCCACAAACACTGGAGTCTTTTCCTACAAACTTACCTTCTTGCTGTACGGTATTTCTACCGAGAGAAGGATTTCCTCAGGCTTGACTATCGTCTTTCTGTATCCAGTGAAGAACTTCTCATCCATTGTGATAGTCCTTTTGCTCTCTGCAGGGCAAGAAGAGATCAATGGCAGATGGGTTAATAACTCAGATGAAGCTCAGCAATAGTATGTGTGAAAGATCCTTCAACCTACACAAATTACTCTTGATATGATATCAGTTTTCATTTTTCCATCCTCTCACTAAGTCAGGAAGGATCAAAAAAAAAAAAACCAAAAAAAACAAAACCAAACAACAGTTTCAATCTTAATCTGCAAAATCCACAAGGATCAAATGTAATGTTAACTTCCACCTTCAAGTTCTGACCAAACATAATAATCCATGGCAGAGGACTGTAGACTATCCCACTCCCCTAACTGCCACAAGGAAACACAATTGACTTACCAGTTGACACCAGAGTCAATTTGCTTTCACTTGCCATTAATACAGGATTTAAGTCAGAAATGGGGCTTGCTGTCATTATGTTCCCACCAAGAGCCTAGAATTATAATATAGTCATCAGATAAATATTCAAAAACCTGAAGATACAACCACAGCATCTTGCATGTGCATTACTCCATACACAGTGCACCACAGCTTAGCTCTGCTTTGATAAATTCTTCCTGTTCTCTCAGCAATTTTAGGCTTTTAATGAAGTGGGAAAATTCAAAAGCAATGAAATCAGTTGCTGTCCCAATAAATACTAGCAGTTTTAGGAACAGTCTTTGGACAATACATCAAAACCACTATATGCTCAAACCACATATACCCAACAATACCAAAATTCAATCACTATAGCTGCAATTAAGGGAAGATCCATGAAAGTATGGAGCACCTTTTCAGTAATCAAGAACCCAATTTTTTGGCTGCAATACAAATGGCACACTACTTTGTGGAGCAAAATTTCATCTTGGGTAGGTTGGTTCATCTGCTTGCTTCATATTTCTTTCCTTTCAGTATCTGGAGTCTGAACACATCAAATCCACTCTTCTTTCTCTTTAAAACTAGAGGAAAATTTGCCACATCTGATGCGTTAACACTATGACTACCATAGCTGTGCTGGCAAAAACATACACACCAGCTTCTTTGAGGTTTGTGCAGCACTCTACATACATATTTGTTAAATTAGTCAGATCTCAGTACAGTTTCCCCACTTATTTTGATAACAGACCTGGACAACTGCCACGTTTCCGTTTCCCTTGCTTGCTAAACCTGTGAACACAGGCACCAAGACCCACACTACTATCAGTTCCTGGGGCTGGTTTATGTGTACTACCTTCTTTACCTAGGTTTGCAAACGTTCTCATGTGAGAAGCGCACAGCGCACCAAGATTGAATGATGCAGGCCAGCTCCTCAGACTGAGTTCTCAATTTAGTCTCTAATGCTCCCGAGTCACTTACAGCAACATTCCTGATCTGTGGCCCTGCAAACCACCTCAGCTGCTCAAGGACAGCCTGGAAGACCTCTGTTTTGTAAGGAGGAAGCTCTGCCACTGCTGTCCTCAGCACCTCCTCTACTGAGCTCAGAGTACAGGCAGCACCAAAGGTGACCCCTGTAAACAGATGAAAAGAACTGTTGTATTCCAAACATCAAAGTACAGAAGGATGGTTATAACTGTGACTACAAAGCTTAGATGTCACTGAGTTTAATTAGACAGCAGGACTTCGAGAAGACATTCAGCCACACTGGTCTGCTTTGTATGCACTGCATGTAAACCTCATATCCCCAGAATAAAAATCACCGTTAAATCACAGCTCATAGTGGTACTGACTCTCATACGACAGTAACCCACTATACCCTTTTGCCTCAGTGCAGTATGCACCACATTGCCTTCCTAGAGGTATTAGTTTATCCTTTGAGAAGTGAATTCCAGCTCCTCTCCAGTTTCCAAAACTTAAGCATGCTACTAAGCATTGGACCACATGCACTACACTGTCCTAATTACTTCTTAATATTTGTAAGGTTGACCTGTTCCCACCACAAAGATAAATGCAATACTTCATTTAGTTCCTTAGATGGTCAAATCCAGCATCTTTACCCCAGCTACCAATTTTCTAATTAAAAAGATTGCTTACAGAAATCCATTATTAACCCAGTTAATATACCTAAACCATGATGCACCAAACAGATAAAGTGTCTAATACACCCTCTAGTGAAAGCCCTCTAATTCTCAAACTAATTTTACATATCACTCACTTGATTCCCTGCATGGGAGAGGAATTAATGTATACAGAAAGCAGTTTTTAATCTTGGGATTTTCCTTCATATCCTCTATTATTCAAAGGAGTCCCTATGCATTTCACAGACATTCTGCCTCCTTATTGCTCACCTGTTTCAGTGTGCTGAACAGCATTCATTTCAGAGATCCATGCTGGTGCTATTATCACGGGATACAACATATTCTTCAACCTCATCTCAATACCTTAAGGAAAAGTAAGACTCCTTCAGTTACACATAGATGATAGAGAGCCTAAGCTGTTTACCGATGAAATAGCAGCAAGCCTATTAAAGTCAGTTCATTGACCATCTATGATTATATTAGGTCACTGAAAAACTAAAGGCTGGCTTCCACTAGTATCAGAATTCTCATAGGGAAGTTCTGGAGACTCTTTTCTAGGATTACAATAACCTAAAATACACTGTTTAGTACTTGCTTAACTTGGCTATTGTTGTACATAATCCTTCAGGAAAGAACAATGAACGCAATGAACCCTACAAAGTTTGGGGATTGTCACCTGAAGCAATTGCTCAGGATAACAGATTTACTAAATACGTCTGAACTCTCCTCCTCAGCACTTATGTTTGCAGAAATACATATTTGGGGGGGGGGAAAAAGTAAGATTTCAAGTCTTGAGCATTTACTCACTGACAAACCTCTTAAAGCACAGGTTTCACAACTGAATTTTTTTGTTTATGAAGACATTTTATGCTGTGCCACTCACCTCTTCTCAAAATTCCACAAACCCAGCACATAAGCTTAGAGGTCTAGGTAAGCATGGTTTCTCACCCAACACAGCAAAGAACAGGGAAAAATATTCACTGTAAGATTAATCGACCCAAGAAGAAATTTTATTCTTGCATAAAACGTGAAGATTAAACACCTATGTAACAACAGCATAAAGGAGGTTTACATTTGCAAGGCTCTCACAGAGTACTCCATGGAAAGTCTTCCAAATGCTCATATGAGCACCAGCTCTTCCTCTTACCCACTTCAGTGTTCCCCACAACGAGCTTGGCATTGGGGTATTGGGATTTGAGAGCCACCAATTCCTTGAGAGTCGTAGGCTGGATCCACATCACACGCTCCCCTTTGAAACACAGCTGTTTCTGCTGCTTGTTACTCTGAGTCTGCAAAAGTGAATTCACATAGAACTCAGCCTATAGATAGTGAATTCAGCTAGAGCTTGGCCAAGAATCCCTACTCACATGCTGTCCATGCCAATGCCAGGCCAGACTCCATCTAAGCAAAGTTACTTATGGCTAGCTGTGATATCCACACTGTTGTTGGCAGATAACTATTCCCCATCCTTCTGCTAGCAGTGATGAGACTTTTTCATGCTGACAGGAGTTTTTCCTTCCTGATATCGCCAGGTGTGTTCTGCAGACATCTCCCTAGCAAGACCTCTGTCAGTAAGCTCCATCTCACCAAAGTTCTGGCAGATGCCTGTGGCTTCAGCCATCTTGGAGATAATGGGTTTTCCATTCTCATCTCACTGCAAGAATGTCAATCCTTACTACTGCTGAATTTTAGTTACCAGCTGTAAGGTCAGAATTCTGGTTCCCTTAATTCCTTCATCCAGTGACTGAAGAAAACAGACTCATGCAGCTGCCCCCCAGCAACATCAGATCAACCCTTAGGCAAGAGAACATCTTTGAGAAGAAGCAGACGGGACCTATCTCATGCTAAGTATATATTATGCTATACATGAGAAAGTACTCATGCTGTAGCTCATGACACATTTAGACTGGCTGCAGCAGCAGAACAAACAACCAAATTTCAGTTGTTTGTTAAATGTGAAGGAAGCTGTAAATGCGCCATGTGCTGGACTAGATTCCTGGCTGGAACACATTTACTTAGGTGAAATCTACCCCAAAAAAGAAAGGAATAAATCATGGAGAGAAACTAATCTCACCTAACTTTTTCTGTCAGTGTGAGCTAGCCAACTGCTTCTCCTGCTATGCTGAGCACAGAAGTTGGTGCTTTGGGAAAGTCATCTAGCTGAAACACATATTCAGCTACATCCCATAGCTCCTACTTCTTTTCCTACACTATAAAGAGAACACAGGGTCATTAGCTCAGATACAACTGTATTTAATGTAGAAGTTCATGTCTGACCTAGTAAACTGAAATCTAGATGTCAGCAACTGTTCCACCCATGGGGCAGTGACCGGAAAGGAAGGCAACACAAGAGCAGTCATGTATAGTGAGAAACAGTGAGGAAAGCCAGCCAGCTGGGGCAAGCACTTGGCCTGCATATCTTTTATGTCACATTGGCTTAAAAGCCTTCTCTTTTATACAACATGCCCATCCACCTTTTATCAGCAGCCATATTCTGCTCGCCATTTCCTTGGGGCAGAGACATTGTGGATACTCAAACCCTGTACAGCACAATGAAACCAATGAACCACATACTATTTCTTTTTGAATGAACTTACCATTAACTCTGGTGGGAAGATTGGCTCCTGTGTAGGGTCCAATGGCTGGAACTCAGAAGAATTGAACAGGCTGGAGGACATCATTTTCTGTGACAGAGATAATGCAAATGGCTGGGTGGCAGAGAAGAAAGCTATCTGCATACAACAATAACTTGTTCCTCTTTCCAGTCAAATCCCTATTACTGTTTCATGGAGCAAAGGATGGTAAACACAGCAAAAAGATACCACCTGATTCAGCATTTTAGGTGTCCATATTTTTCTGATCACAATGCATGTCAAGTCAGAAACCAGAACCCAAGCCCTGAGCACACAAACAGGCTTTTGCCAATCAGAAGTGACATCATTTTCACATAGGCATGTTAAATTACAAAGATACCTTTTCTCAGATAAGATTTGCATAAATACAGCTAAATACAAAACAGGGAGTTGGCACAGAACAAGCCAGAGCTAAGGCTTCAAAGCATCAGAAACAAAGAAAAAACTAACAGTTGAAAGGCACCTCACCACATTGTCTTCTTTCCCGTTCATGCAGCAGCCTGGACCATTGGCTTTTCCTCCACAGCAGCCCCCATTCTAAAGAAGTAACAAGCACACTTCAGCTATTCTACACAAACTCAGAATATTCCAGCTTTTACATGACATATTCCTTCCCTTTAATGTAGTAATTATGTAGTAATGTTTTCCATTAATAAGCTATTTTGACAAAAGAACTCCAAGAAGTCCGAATTGCTGGAATATTCCATGCAACACTGAATGCTTCCTAACAAAGAATCCAGAGGAATTCACTGGAATTTCCTGGCAAATAATTTCATTATATTCTCTCTTTCCTAAATTCATTTTAAAGTTGCACTACTTTGTGCCCTAATTTGTGTTTTCATCTCTCCATTGTTTGCAGCTCAACTGGCACATAAAATGTGATTAACTGTTTTCCTCCAGGAATTCCAAAAGCTTCCAATTGTACAATTTATTGGAATAGTGATTAAATTACTTCATTCATCATTGAACTGCAGAGCTTGGGAAAGATTGTTCTGGGGAATTAAGTGGTTTTTAGATCTGTTTTCACAGAAAGATGTATCGCTTCAATATACCACAAGCTGGTAACACATTCTTACAGTTGTCACCATGTTATTTAACATGAGTTGCACCTCCCAGATTCAGAAGGAATGTGTGTAGCTCACTAGTGTAAAATCTAGTGTGTCATGATGGCTATTCATGCTAATCAGGACATATTCAGTAACAATGTTTTCCAAGAGCAGATATTCAAAAAAGCTGAGATGGTTCTAAATATCTGCATCACAGTAGAGGTGACTAAGACATCAAAACTCTAATATTACAAGCTCAAGCTGAAACAAGTGCAATGCTGTTGTGTGTCCTGGGCTGTAGGTGAGCAACGGTGGGGAATCACAGCAAGACCTTTGGCAAGGCGATCTGAGATGATGCTTTTCAGAAGCCATTCCTCTTCCAAAAGCAACAGGAGGATAACTGTGTGATGACAGCCTCTGCCATCACTGCATCATCATTTCATCACATAAAATGGGTAAAAGTGAAGAAATACAGTCCTGGGGTAAAGGTCAGACTCAATGATCTTAAAGGTCTTTTCTAACCTGATTGATTCTGTAATTACATTGCATATTATGGCTTTTCAAAATTCAGCTTACCATACTATTTTCCTTTTCATTATGACAGCACCCAGTGCCATTGGCCACTCTGCCACAACAATTCAAGTCCTGTGGGGACAAAAGCTGTTCTGAGAAACACATGCAGATTCCAAGGAAATGAAGTAGACTTGATTCACTTTTCAGAGATCACACATTTATTATATCCAAAGCAGAAATGGGGGATGGAAGCCGCCAAGCAAGTAAGCATTTCCCTTGTCAATGGAAGGCAGTATCCTGCAGTGTGATGGCTAGGGCATGTCCAGTCTACATACAGTCCTCATATCCTAGTCTAGAACTACTCTGATCATTCAGACAGTATATCTAGTCTAGCTGGCGGTGTAAGGAGATACTGAGAGAAGAATAAAAGGGACAAGCACATACCATACAATACCTAGTACTCTACCAGCATCCAGTTGCATTCAGCTCAGGGGACTATCTTAACCCAGTGTAGTTTGTATCTCTTTAGTAACCTTCCACAGCTCTCTGTCCAAGTACATGCTCAGTCTCCCCTGAATTCTGTGCAAGCTTTTGGTGCCCACAGCACCCTTAGGTGAGTTCTGCAGGTCAGCTACCTGGAACTAGATGATCTTAAGGTCCTTTCCAACCCTAACTATTCTATGATTCTATGTGGCAGATCATCTGCCTTTGTTTGTTTTCAACCTGACTTCTACTAGTTTCATTTCTTGACACTTTGCTCTTGTATTGGAAGAGGCAGCAAACAGCAGATGCCTGTTCACATTGCACCTTCCAGTGACAATTTTATGGATCTCTCTCAGAGATCACTGCAAACCAGTACATGGGGTATGTACAGCCCCTTCCCTACTGTTTCCCTGTATAGCAACCAGAGTACCACAGATGTGATCCTTAGTCCCCTGCTCTGAATCTTCCCCTATTCTGCTGTGCCCTGTCAGATATGAGAGGACCAGGACTGCACAGAGTACTCAAGTGTAGGAAGAGCCATAATGCAGACAGAGGCATGGCAGTGTTTTCCATTTTGTTCTCTAGCCTTTGAAGTGTTGTTCTGGCTGTCAGTGTGCACTGAGCTGATGCTTTGTGGAACTCCACCACATCTCCAAGATCATCTTCCTGCATGTAACAGGAACAGTAACTGTGTCTGCTCAGTTTATCCTATTAGATGTGAAATGAGGACTGCCTTTCTTTCTGTAAATTGCTTTGCATTTATTTGCCCTGATTTTTTTTATTCCATTCTATTCTCCAGTCTCTCAGGTTCAGAAAGTCCTTCCGAAATTCCTCGAAGTCTGTTTCTGTCCTCACTACCCACACTAACACAACATCTGTTAACATATTTCTCACATGACTCTTTTCCACTGCATTTAGGGATATCTTGAATAACCTCACACATCAGTCTCAGCAGAACTCTACAAATGACCTCTCTCCATCGCAAAAACACACCATTTTCTCCTACCTGCCATTTCCTGCCTTTTAACCAATCTTTCATCCATAGAGAGATCTTTCCTCTTACCCATGGCTGCTTATTGCCTTTAAAAGCCTTTGGTGAGACATTGTTGAAAGCCTGTTGGAAATCCAAGTAGACTATATCGACTGGGTTTATCAACCACGTGTAGTGCATCTCACTCCTGCTTGTATTTTTTGTTGATCATAATTCTGGATAATAAAATGAAATCAATGGGCAGCACTGGAAATTCTTGGCTTGTGATATTTAATACCAGTGTAGCCCCATAAGTGGCAAATAATCACTGAAGTACCTAATGTTCTTCACAGACTCCAGCAGTCTTTCAGGAACAAAGGGACAAGAGAAAACTCGAGGCAAAGCTTCATACCTCACTCAAACCAGCAGGTGAATTCTGGGCAAGAACTATAGCTTCTTTTCAGAGCTATTTCAGCTCTGCAGCTAATCTTTCAAGAAAGCAACTTTCTCCTCAGCTAACCCCACAGTGTGTCCCTATTCATGCACCATACCTTTATACTTTTTCCACATCAGGGATCATGCGCAAGCTGCATTATGCAGAGACACTGAGAACTTACAGAAAAGAATTAGAGTCTGATAACCTGTGATCCATAAAGGGACCACCAGGTGCTTCACTTCCAGCAACTGGAGTGAGTAAAGGAGTTGGTCTTCCTGCAAGCTGTGTTGTTGTGGCCCATATATATACATGTATATACATCTTTCATCACTGTTTCCTCTCAAGGTGTATTTCAGTAACAGAAAGACAGTCAGTCTCCCAGACTTGTTTTAAATATTACCTGAAGCCACTTACTTTAGCAAATGTCCTGTATCCTTCCAGAATTGGTCTGTACCCTGTACACCGACACAAGTTCCCTACATTGCCAGAGCAAAAAGACAAAGACTCAGTGTTATTTGGCTGAAAACTCCTCTTCTTTTAGAACATTTTATTGTTCTCACAAAAGCTTGTCAGATCTGGGTAAAGTTACTGAAAGAACTGGGAAGAGGAAAATTTCATTAATAATCTTGCAACAATCCTACCATCCTTTCCTATTGAAATTAATTAGAAAAAAAAATGCAATCTGCCTTATGCAGTATTCATCTACCTCAACTGTGTGAGCGTAATCAGTATACCAACTACCCAGCCTCCTGAATTACAGAGGTTGTGTTCTTCTGCATCTGATTTCCTCTTGGGTCACTGCTGGAAGCATGGTAATAGCTCTAACCTCAGCAATAATTGCAGCCCCTCAGATGATTCACACAGTTGGATTCTACCCCACTCCATCACCTATATGCTGTCTTTACCCTTTACAACATGGGGGTGACTAGCACAAATGCTGCCACCTCTGCAGGCTCTTGTGACAGCAGGGAATAGCAAGATGTGGAGATTAGTGGCATCTTAATCCAAGACTGAGACTACTTGCTCCTGCTTCAGTGAGATTTTCCATGGTCTATTTTTGTTCACATAGCACTTGGCCAGTCTCCCAGTGGAAAAGCTACTTCTTAGCTTCATGACAATTGGCTATCGTTAATGAAACACATTAACCAAAGGTGCACCTCCATCCCATTTGGTGAACCAGATGTAATAAAAGCAGAATAGGTTGCAGTTCCACAGGGCTATGAGTATTACCTTGGAAAGCATCTTCTATGTCCTCCATTTTGGGCTCAGGTTTGTTCCGAAGCAATGTATACATGGACATGACAATGCCTGGAGTGCAAAAGCCACATTGGGACCCATGACTTTTTGCTATTCTCTCCTGAAAGTAACAACAAGGATCAGGTGACAATATCAAGTTCACTGTTGTGCTTGTTTCTGTAACACCCCGGTAAAAAAAGACAATCTCACCAGAGGAGCTATAACTATCATCACATGTTTTCTGATGAGATGGTCAAATACTGCATGAAGCAGACTGCAAAAAAAGAACTCTGAAAAGCATGCATCTAGGTTTTGAATTCCCAACTGAAAGCAACTAAAATCTCCAGTGAGATCAGGAGTTCTTCAGGTTTACCATGCTAGAAAAGTTGGGGTTACTTGTAGAGACAAGAGTGAATTTCAAAACTTACCTGTTAGAATCTTCAGGGGAGATAAGGAAACGAAGACAGACAAGCAAAGGTCAGCCTAGCTGCCATCCATTCATGCATGTCTAACATACTTTTCACTTTGTTATTTACTGTTTCAGATATTGGCACAAGTCCTACCTGCTGTACAAACTGAGATGAATCATAATTCCTCCTAAAGGAACAGTATCTCTGACAAAGCTGAGGCTTCCATAAAAAGTGCATTATAACAACTTGCTAGAAGAGCAAGGCTTCACATTCTGTCACTCCTCCCCACCAAGAACATTTTAGGATTCCAGAAACATTGCTGAACTAAACCTTATTGCTCTACTGCAGGGAAGGTTCTTAACTTCACAGGATGAGAAACCACGGTCTCTCATGGAAGGCCACGGAAGAGCCAAAACTGAACTCAGATTCCTGGCTCCAGGGCATTGTATAGGCTTTCACCATAATGTCAGCCTTCCCAGTACCTGGGTTTGGTCCAGGATGTGGACAGAACACAGCCAAGTAGCCCTAAAACAAAAGCATTATCAGTTCAGCCAGGATAGCACCAGTTAACTTGCTAGGGTGTAACAGAGCTGCAGCACTGACCAGAAGTTTGATTCCACCACATAGTCGTTCCTGCAAGTAAAGACTACTCATGTGGGAAGTCAAATGCCCACATTTAACATTATGACAGAGGTCCCAACACCTTGGAACAGAATTCAGTAACATAAGAAGAAAACATGAACAGAGGGTTTTAAAGTTGCCAGTATTAACAGCTTACCTGGGCTGGGTGCAGCCTGGATTTTGTGTTTCCTATGCCTTCAACAGTAGTTACAGCTACATGATGCAGGGCACAGATAGGGAAGAGGCAAGCATTGGCAGTATGGTGGCTAAAATAATAAATTAAGGTCATTTCATTTGACAGTGCTGCTCAACAAAGGAAAAAGTGGACAGGAGGACTGAAGAGTATACAGAAACTGTAGCAGTGGACACTATAGGAGAACTTAAACAGATGTGATACAGGTACTCATTACATGACTAATCCTACATCAGCCAAAGTTCTCATCAACTTCACTTGAACTTTAAACTAAGTATGCACCAGGATTTGACCTAGAAACTAGAACTTGAAACATCCTTGTGGCATGTTAATTCATAGAGGCAAATACCAAGATGTTATACAGCTGGTCTGTCCCACTCATAAAGTTACAGAAAAACATTGAGTTCTTGGCCTTTTGCCTAGGAAACAATTTCTAGATGGTAGATATCACAAAAAAAAATCCAGGCTGAAGGAATAGAATAATATTATATTATAGATAGAATATAATATAATAACATATAGAATTATATTATAAATAAAATAATGATGCCAAAATTCTTTTAGGAACTAGCTGCTTTATTTCATTTCTATCAAGACAGAATAATGACCCCAACGATATCTTATTCAAGATTACATTACTAAGCAGAACCACTAAGTTGATCCCAAGTTAAAGTACCTCCAAGCATTATTTCAAATATATCCAAGATTTCCTTGCTTTTCCTCTGCATTATCCTCTCTCAGTTCCCCACTTTGCTTGATTCTATTGCTCCACTCATCAATTAAAGACAGAACAAGAGGAAGTTTGTGTCTTAGGAAATAAGAGAAGTTCTTAAGGATACAATAGCAGTAGAGTAAAAGTGAATAACTGCTGGCATAGAGGAACCAGATTACTGCAGTAACAGCATAACAATAAAGATTTTATCACAGTAATCATTATTTGGGTGATCACAACCACGAGTTATATTACTTTGCAAGAAAGAAACATAAAGGTATTCTGAATTGGGAAAAGACAGCCGCCTGCAAGCTAGAGTCAATACAGATATTTCAGGGCACAGTGAAATAGTTCCCTATCAGCACTGTGTAATGCTGTAGGGAAAAAACATCTTGCCTGGAGTTTATGTTCTGAAAGTGAAAAATTATGTTTTGGCAGAAACATACATTATATAACTTTGGTTAAAAACAGTAACACTTCCAGAATGTCAAGAATCTGGATCTGTCCCCATTTCATTTCTCTGTTGAAGAGTTCAGATTGCAAAGGATACAGGATTTTCTTCCGAAAGGGATCATACTTGGATATCATTACAGTGCAAGCACCACATCCACCTTCTCCACAGCCTAGTTTGGTTCCACATAGGCCCACTGAGCAAACAGGAATTAAGGAAAACAAAGAATGTTGGCAGAAGCCTACTCAAAGAGGTGTCAATCAAGGCTTAGCAACATGTTCTTGCTGGAGACCAAACACTCATTTTAAATGCTTAATAATTTAACCCAGCATAAGCAAAGTTTCAAATGCTGGCATGTGAGCTCCAAGATCAACACCCAAAGCCCTAATAAGGAGGCAGTTCATGTTCAAATAGACTCTTAGGATAAACAAAAAAGTGTCTGAACTTCAATAGTTCCCACTTTTCTTTAGACTCAGAAAAGGAATTGATATAAGGGAAACAAAGCAGTCAGCAACTATGGGCAAAACAGTGAACAGCTCAGAAGCTGTTCAGGCACGCACCACATCCCCAAGACGCATGATGACATCTCCTTCAGCATCTCTTACCAGTGGTGGTTGACTTCTTCCTCCACCTGGTGATTCCTACCACTTAGCAGGTGCCCAGGCAGGGCAGTCACACAGTTTGTGTGTCACACAGTTAAGCACTGACACAGGAGCTGCACTTGAACTGCTCACAAACTACCTGCATCTCGACAGTCGTGGTCTGGCACCCCAGGTCCTCTCTTGGCCTCATTTATGATGGCTTCCACATTGCTAGGCACAAAACCAGCTAAGCACACCTGCCAGCAGCCTGATTCAGGTTAGACCCCAGGAAACACAGAGAGCCAGAACTAGCAGAGATGCACAGAATCACTGCAGAGACACTTGGGAACTCATAAAGTGTATGGACCAGCTTAAGCAGACTCCTCCACAGGCTGCGAAGTGGATGTCTGTACTTTAAAATCAGGCATTACATCAAACATCCTGCAAAGGGACTTCAGGAAAGAATAACTTGAGTCACATTTGCTTTGGGCTCCTTCACTCACTAGAAAGTAATTAGAAGCTCTTATTGTGAAGAGGATTGGCCAATGCTGAGAGGCTTTTGGTGGGGAAAGAAAATCAGTTTTCATTGACAATGGACACGTGCCTTTGCTGAGATAATCAACTTAAGCCTATGGAAAAGCAACAATCATAATGATTCAGGGAACTCAAATCATCTTTACCTTCACTGCAAAGATTCTGGAACTGACTATTTTCATAGAATCATGGAAATCAGAATCATTTAGATTGGAAAAGACCTTCAAGATCATCAAATCTAACCATAAACCTAACACTGCCAAGTCCACCACTAAATCATGTCCCTAAGCACTATGTCTACTTTACATACAATAATGTGCCTGCTTCAGCAGAAATACAGCTTTCCTATGCCATCTAATGTTTTTCTCGGCAACAGTGCTAATCTGCCTCAATTGTTTCTCAAACTCTTTGTCTGCCCATAACCAGACATCTACAACATAAGTTTACCAGAATGTTCTTGTAGAAGATCTGAAGGTTTTGAAGAGCTCTGATTATCTCTTTACACAGCTATTTACATTAGATATTAACAAGATTACACATAAAAGGTCTAGTGGTAAAAAGTACACAAAAGCACAGAGTCATGCCACTTATTTTCCCTCTTGAACTTTATCCACCCCCAGCACAGTCAGGCAAAATAGGGCTGTTGATAGCTCTGCTGGAAACCCCAAAGGAGTGTAATTTATACTCTTGTACTTCTTTCAGATCCCAGGCAAACAGAACATGGCTGCATGGTGAAATAAGTGTGCATGATTCTCTTTAAGGCATAAACCAACACAGATGTGAACAGTTGGGCATATGCACACACCAAGCTGGTCACACAAAACCTCAGAAGATACTACCTACTGAACCAGGCCTAGTGTAGCCAGCCTGGTCATCATAGTAATAGCTACCCAGCTCCTGAAGCTAATCTGACTCATGTGTTGACCAGTTTCAAACAGGAATGAAACGTGACTGCATGCATCCACTCCTGTAACATGCACACAGTATGTGGTGGGAACCTCTGCCTCTGAGTTTGCATCCCTGGGTCATCTGATAAACAGGCCATAGGATAATCAAGTTATTGGATATTAACTATCCAGTGATACCTCAATTATTGGGTGATAAAGCAAGCAGCTCAAGCGGCTGTAATATTTTGGCCAGAAAACTATTTACAATTTGTGTGGAACAAATCTAAATTTCCTTTAATTTTTTTTTTTGCCTCTTTACATCCTATTCTATTTCCCAGTAATACTGAGAGTTTTCCCTTTAAAATATGAATAAATTATTTAAAGTTTATTTAAAGAATATTATTTAAAAGCTGCTGTTGTTTAAGCTTGGAATACCAGCTGTAATCTTTGGCAGCAAGAAACACCAGACCCTGCAGAGCCCTCCCTCTTAGACTCTGCATAAGCTCTGCCTAGCACACAAGTGACAGACAGAACAGTAAACAATTATGAAATGCTGTAGGCATTCAAAGCTTTCTGCTGTTTCCCCTGACACTGGATACATTTTCTTCGCAGATAGGTTAACAGAGTTGTTTCCGGGTCCACATCTTTCTCCACCACCTGGAAGAAGAGAAAGGTCCTGTTACACACAGAATGCTTGACAACATAGGTTAGTTGGAAGGAGAAAGCTTGGTCTTTCTATAACTTCCTTTCAGAGCAGGAAGGAGAGACACTGATTAACTCCTCTTACGAGGTTCAGCAATGTTGGACACGTATCCAGTCATAACTCTTCCTTGAATTTATTGTGACAGAGAAAACACACGTTACAGATGTCAGAGTTTTTCACACTGAGACAAATCTTCAGAAATGGCAAACAGAATCAGTAGTGAGCAGAGAGAAAGAACTGTGGTTTGTACTCCAGGTCTGAATTCTTGACATCTCCCCAGACCGCACCTCATCTTTACTGACCATACATAACTGACCTCTGTCCCTTCTCCTTATCATTATTAGAAGAGACAGAAAACCAGCATCAGTAATAGTCTTTGCAGGGAAAAAAAACTAACAGCAGAAACCCTAAAAAGAGCAGTACAGGTGCTGCAGGACACACAGCAAGCACCAAACATCTTGAAGTTTCTTTCTTCCCTGCTAGCATTAAGTCAGTGTTACATTAGTAGCCATCCTAAATGTGGGAAGGGAAAATTTCAACCAAGGGGAAATTTTCTCTGCACATTTTGAGTCAGCTCCATCCTATTAGTGAACAACAGTATTAGCAGTTACCTATTAGACAGAAAATTAGATTTAACTTGAAGCTCTCCCAGGGGTGAGAAACCAGAGTTCTGTCCTTGCCTCCAAATGGCCACAGAGCTTGTCTTCCCCTTTTTCTGTTATTGATAACGTGTCAAGAAACTTTTCCAGATTCACTGTGTGCCAGAATGCAATCATGTGCTCTTGGCTCTTACATTGTGCAAGTCCTAAGTACAATAGTTACAGTTTATTTAAATTAATGACTCTCAGTTTGAAGGGCAAATTGAAACAGAGGTCATCTGTGCAAGCTTTTTTTCTTCCTGATAAGAAACCTTCGCAACCTCTGGACTGCTTCAATGTTATGCCTTTGACACGTGACAGGGTTATTCTGAAGAGACAAGGTTCATACTTCCTATTTGAGTCCGTGTTTTTAGAACTAGCCTATAAAGCTGCTGCGACAAAACACAACTGGCCATTTTTTGCATCTCTCATTCCTGCACTGAGGATGATCTATAAGAAAACAGAGTTCATTCTTCTAGCTTAGGGATGTCTTACTGTAAATCATACAACACTTGCTGCTGCTATTCAGAGCAGAGCATTCCTGTTCCCTCACCTTTTGGATGCACAGAAACAAGTAAGAGCATGTAGTGGCTCTCATGATCGGCTGGTTCAGATATGGTTGGCACATATATCCTTCTGCAGTAGTCTAGGAAACAGACATGAGCAGATAATTCCAAAAACTACCTGTGACTACAAGTGTCCCATGGACAAAAGGCCTTTTAGAGCCCTTTCACAGGAAAAGAGCCTTTCTTAGCAACTCAACCCCTCATTATCAAGCTGAGTTTCTTCCTTGGGGCTGTGCCAATGGTCATTGCAAGCCCTTCCAAAGCAGCTTCCATATAGCCAGGCACAGAGAAAAAGTTTCAAAATACATAAAGATTGAGATTATTCAAAGAAAATGTCTCAAGAATTCTTCTTTAAAGAACCCAAGCAGCACTGCACTATGTACTCAAACCAAGCAGTTAAAAGCTTGGCCTAGTTGTTCCTTTTCAGAAAGTTAAGTAAGAAACAAAATGTGCCTAAGCCTTCATTCAGCAAAGCATTTAGCCACTCAGCTCCACGCACTTTCAGTGAAGTATTTAAGCATCTCTTAAGTCCCAAAGTCAACCCTCTATTCAGATTTATCAGAAAGTGGCTAGTACTATGCAGCAGGAACATGTCCTGAGCAAATCCATGCTCTTATCCTCTTGAAACCAATAGCCCAGGATTCCTACTTCAGTCACTTCAAACTACTCCACTGTCTCAGCAATGCTGGCAGAGACTTGAGATCAGAGGGAGATAAAGGGTAAGAGTCGGGAGGACATTCTGGTTTAAACCAGATCTCAAAAATCAGAGAGCAAGGAGTCATTTCTTTGCAATCAGGGTCCTGGCAGACAGATGCTTGTTTGCAAGCTTCTCTTGTTGGCTATAGAGTAAGAACGTTTTACTGTTCCTCCTCTTTGTTCATTGCCATTGATGAAGAATGACATGCTGCAGGACACCACCAGCCTTTGGTTTGTTACAATCACCTACTGTGATTTGTTCTGAAAATATTTGAAAACGCTGTGGGTGGGGATAGCATCTTCTCTTGTCTGATGCCCTGAACAATATGATTCACAGCTTAATATCTTACCCATCAAAACAATTCCTGCTCACCTCCCCCAGTGTCCTTGTACAGAAGGAAAATGAATTATATCCACTGCCCTCAGTGGGAGTAGGATCAGCCTACTTAGACACTGTGATTAAAGGAATATTTCATTGTTGCTCATTGCTGGTTGGGCTTTTTGATTTTATTTTTAAGCCAAATTATACATTGTCAGGTGCACCACTTTGGCAGATTCAAACCTGTGGATTTTACTGCATGTGGTAGCTTAAATACTAATCAAATGCAGAAGGAAACTTTGTTGAAAATGTTAGGATGGCACAGACAATCAAATGACTTCAGACAAATTTGCTTTGTACTGCTGCATTTGTAGTACACATCTATTTGCCTACTGATTCTAGGAATCTTAAACACACAGACCACCTCAGCAGGGAGCTCAGCCTAGCCTACAGCTCTTCAAGCACTACACAGAACAAGTTCCTAGGCAGTTCCACACACTTAGAGCCCATGGGCTGGTCCAGAAAGGTGTTCAGCTCACTTCCCCATGGTTTTAATGTAAAAGACTTGGATCTCAGTACATATTTTGTTTACTCTCTTCTCTACCAGTGTTAACTCTGATAACTCAGATAACTTTGCCTTTACAACATAAAGCATCATATTTAAATTAGTATTCCCAGAAAGTTAAAGAAAGGATTTTTCAATTTAAAAGAACAGTAGTCGAGAAAGCCAAATAGAGAAACAAAAAGGAAAAGAAAATGGAAACTTTCCTAGTTTACCAAACAACATGCTAAGCTTTTCTTTAGCTAGGGTCTTCAAATGAGAAACACATGCCCTTCTGAACAACAAGCCCTATTCTATGACTAGTCCCTAGTCATTGAATTAGGCACTAGAAGAGAAGGTAGAAGATTTTGACCAGACTGCCCCACAGCAAGTCAGACTAGTCAATGGTAAAGGTCCCCTAGGACCTCAAAATCTGTGAAAGTGTATTTTCTGAAGTAATGAGAGATTTCAAATTCATTTACTAGGGAAAAGGATTAGAACACAGACGAACACACTGAATATAACCACACAATGTAAATCTGCTATTGCTCATGAGAACATTTTGTTTTGCTTTAAACCAGCACGCTGAAAACTTGTCATTCACTGTTTATGTAGGACCCAGAGAGCTCCAAAGCACAAAAAAAGTCCTGTATTTTGGATGGTCCCATCTGCAGTCAAACACCCACAGGATTTGGAAGAGGTCTAATGTGGCCTCCAGCACAGCACCCCTCTTAACATTCAGAATAGGACTAGAAATAGAAATATTGACTCCACGTGTTGGAACTAAATTTATATGCTACATATGCATCAGATAGATTTGTCAGCTGAGGAAAACAAAACTGCCACTATTAGTTTTAAAGTGTGTGTGCTGTTTTCCATTCTAGTCTAGGCAGACTCTGTGTTAACTCCATGTTAACACAGATAACTCTGTGTTAGTCATGTGCCAAGCTTTATACCCAGTGAAGTAAACAGGTGCTTAAAATAAACAGCCCTGAATGTGAAGTATGCTCAGCTGTTCCGATGAGACTTTTTCTCTGACAACACTGCAGACTGGGCTAAAGTAAGAGAGAAGGATTTGCTGCCATGAAAGTCCCTATCTTATCAACCACCTCTTATCGCAGTTTAGTACTGTGACAGAATATCAGCTACCCATTAGCAATGTCAGGCTGTCCAGAATTCACACAGCAGTAACCTTTCTCACAGGCAATGCTACCATGTTTTTCACAGCAAATCAACCGGAATATTTAGCCAGGACTGCATGGATGTAGCCTCATCCTACCTTGCTACCTGCTGTTTCAGCAGCATTGCCCAGGCACTTCCCACCACCCCTTCCGTCACATAACATCTTGTTGTGCAGACATGTCCCAACAAACTCCACATTTGTTGCCACAGATTGGATTGCCCCATGAGCCCAAATCTGTCTCTTAAACCTGCAGGTGGTGGTGGTGTAACTCTAGTCACTTTGGCAGCACATCCAAGAAGGGAATAGCACTAAAATGTCACTAGAGGCTCTGAGTGGAGCACAATCCAGGAAGCCCTCTCCTCTCCGATCAGTGGAATGTGCTCCTTTGTTAGCAATGTCACACGCAAGAGCCAGCAGGGAAGGATACTAAGACAGCCTTGACACACGGAATGAGTTGATAACCACAGGCAGTATTAATCATTCCCTGGTGGGCTTTTCTTAGCCAATAACTGTCAAGATCACACTGTGATAAACCCCTTTACACATGCACAAGGTCAGCTCCGAGATATGCCTTTTGTAAACAAGAGCTGCAGTTCCATAAAAATTGCTGAAACGCATCAAGGGCAATGCCATTCATAACATACTTCTGAGCTTCAGGATGGAGTAAGAGCAGACAACAGATACAAAAGGAACTGTTTGCCTTCCACTGCTAGCCTTCAGGGTCTAAGCTGCTCTTTCTTCCCCTCTCTGCCTCACCACACATAAAAGAGTCCCATAGAGACAGTTCTGTGTAGCTCAATCTTTTCTTTTTTGGCTTCACCAATATACATTTTCATGTTAGCTAAGAGTCTTCTCCAGGAAGAAGGGCTTTTCCATTGATTTCTGCAGAGCAATGCTCCTGTAATACCCAAGCACTAATAAATGCTGAAGCTGTAAATGCATACAACAACTTGTTTATAAACTTTTCGTACCTACCATGAGTAGCTTACTGGTTCTGAACCTTAGCTGCTCTGGCACCAGAACTACAATTGCCTTCCATTAGAGCATGCCAGAAAATAAAAACAAGGCAGTGTACTCGGCCTGGGTCAGGGTCTGGATTGTCCAACATATTTATGGCAACCTGCTGCTGCAAGACTCCAAGAGCTCCCAGTTCACCCACTAAAAACTGGGGTTCACAGAGTAGGGAGCTGTAGGTACTAAAACCTTCACAGAGCAAGAAGATGACAAGTTAATGGTATGCCACCTGTGCCCACCATAGCAGAAAATGCATCAGATTAAATTCACACATCATCTTGTGCTACTGCTTCACAGTCTTGATCAGGCTCCATTACCTAGTCATGATTAACCTGGAGCTTCAAGTTTTCACCTCCCTTTAGAGACAATGAACAGCTGATATGTCAATTAACATTGACATAGGAGCTATTACTGATCTGTGTGAGCAAAGCTTAGTTGTCACCCTTCTTTATAGCACCTCAGAAACAGGACTGGGTTCCACATCAGTATTACATTCAAAAGCCCTTCTACTGACTTGCAATCCATTCTAGATAAGCATCATTCTTCACCTAACTACTGATACTTTGATAAAACAAAACTTTAGTATAAAATGCTCTAGTACCTTGAAAAGTTCAAATTTCAATCCAGTTTTGGGATCCAAATTCATAACTAAAAGCCCTCATTGTACCAGCAATCTCGCCCACATTTACACTTGATTAAACTAGCAGGAAAGATCAACAAAAGCAAAAATGACACCAAACCTGTGCCAGCCTATAGGGCAGGGCACAGAGGTTTTTAAGCAGCTATGAATAATGTGTTTATTTAATCTCAAAGGATTATATAATATATATATATTCTCTAGCCCAAACTTGGTGCTGCACGCGATTTACCCCTAAGCAGTGCACAAACTCTCAGCTCCACAGTACACAGTGGATATGCAACCCTCTCCCCTCCCCATGCCTCCCAGCTGGAAGCTCCTTTGGCACAGGTTTCCCTGCCCAGGTATCCAGGCAAGTGGAAGGCAGCAGGGCAATGTTAGCATTGAGCTGAGCTCACAAACAGAGCTAACTTGGTACTCACAGCTCAAAAACAGACAGCCTTGACTTGTTCCAAGCTTTTGAATAGTCAAGGCTGCAATGATAGCCAGGGAAATCCAAACAGAGAGGGGACTTTGGGGCAAACAAAGGTGTCAAGCATATACAAGGACCACACAGCCTCCTGAAAGTCAAAGTCACTTCTTGGGTAATTGTCAGCAGTTGATCTCAGAAACAGTATCAGTTAATGGGCTTTGATTTTAGAGCCTTTTAGCTTCTTAAACAGAAATGGAATGAACATTTTGCTGAAACCCCTCCTAAAAATCAAAAGTCATAATCACATACTGAACATACGAATTATATATGGATCTTTACATGAGTTATGTTTTCCAGATCTGTTGTAATTACTGAAATGATTTCTAGCAGAAATGCTTGTATGAAGGCACCTTTACTTAGTTGCCTCAGAACTGCAGTAAATTATTGCCAACAAATCTAAAATGTAAAAGAAACATTATATAGTTGTGCTACTCTGAGTGATCCACGAGGTAAAGTTGAAGAAGAGAAAAAGCCACTTAGTAAAGCAATAAACAGTCTTCACCATTTAATAGGTAAATGCCATGGCAATTGCGCTGGTATTAAAAGCTTGAGAGGAGGAAAAGGATTACTAGAAAAACAAGTAATCAAGACACAAAGCTGGAATCTTCCTTACCTTTTTACCATTCACAAAGAAAACAAGTTCATCCCTTGTGTCGTTTGGAGCCATCCTGCACACCTTCCAAAATTCACTCAAACAGGGCCACCGATCACCCTCCCAAGAGCAGTCCTACACCCGACAGCAAAGTGAGCACCAGCGATACAAGTAATGTGAGTCTGCCTCAAGAATGTTTGACTTTATTTCTACATCAGTGCCCTGTGAAACCCCACATTATGTAAGAGCCAACGAAGAGGCGTGCCAGCTGCCTTTGGTTGGTGCTTCTGCAGCAGTAATGACAGAAAAGGAGCTGGAACCAGCAGAATGACCCGCCCCCTTTTATATAGCAATAGATCACAATTCAACTGCATTCCCTTTAGATTACAGTGCCGGGCTTTGGGCACTCAGAGTGTGCCACTGCAACAGCTGCCAGGAACATACAGGGTTTTGCAGTATAACATACACTCCAGGGAAGGAGGGGGGCGTATCTCAACTATCCCCCCACCAAATATTCACCACAAGGAATAATAACAAGGAAATTCACCACACACAGGTCTCTAATGAGAGCACCTGCTTATTTAACAACTCTTCCATACATGCACATTAGCTAGTAGCCTGACTGCAAGACTATTTTACTATCTTTCCTTACAGTTTTAAAGCTACAATATCCTCCACCTGCAAGGACATAGTTTAAACAGATAAGCATTTGTCCAGATAAAAGCAATTCTAGACAACTGACACTAATCCAGCACTTTAAAAGAGGTGCTGGGAGAAGAGACTATGTTTTCACTGGGCTCTTAAAGCATTTAGGCTTACATTTTTTTGGCTTAATCCTCATATGATGGATTGCATCTCCTTATGTGAGTGCTGCCCATGAAGCACAGAGGAAATCCAATTCTATTTAAGAATTTGTCTTCCACTTCCTCGATGGGGTTTCATCTGGTTTCTCCATTGCACAATTGTACATTTTGCATTAAGCCTTCCTGGTTTTCCTTCCAAAGCTGTTGTAGAATTGCTCATGGCCTCCTGGATGTGATATGCATTGATTTCGTGAACAAGCTATCAAAACCCTTAGTTCCAGTTCAACATTTCTCCATAAACCAGCACGATTCCAAAGGTTCATGGAAGTTTCCTAGCACTGTACTTAGTCCTGTCTGCTCCACCCCGATTTTTGTGACTTTGCTTTCCTTCTTCAGCCTACCAGGCTTACTCGCTTCAATTAGGGGTTTTTTGTTTTCTTAAAGTCTCTGGGAAAGTGCTTCATCAAGATCTCCTCTCAGGAACCTCTCTGAACAATACACAAACCCCAAAATCTAATTAAAACACCATTTTGGCAATATGGCAGAGCAAATACAATACATACATTATTTTTACCCGCTTTTATCTTCTGACTCATGTATTCTATTGCCCAGTCTATCCCCTAAAAAAAACTATTTTATAAGAAGTGTCAAACACCACCACAGCACTCAACAGGCATTCAGTACACTCAAAGTGTAGTTCACAACAAGCTTGTGCTTAACTCCAGCTGCAGAGAAGCTGTGCATAACTGAACCAGTGCTGACGCCTATTGTCTGGCACCTCCCACTTTGGAATATAAGAGTGTAAGAAAAATTACACTTTTCTCCAAGAACTCTTCAGCTCTTTTGCTTTATATCTGTGCAAATTTATGTAAGCACTACCCTCACGTAGCATCAATCTTAAAATTAGTGTACACAAGCTTAGTACTTGTAAATAGTTTTGTAATACTTTAAATAATTATTACTCATAACCACAGGTAACATGTTACAGCAATCTTAAAGCAACTAGCCATTACAGCATTAATACCAAAATCAAACATGCTTAGTTTCCTAATCTGTGTTTTCCATAATGCATGATGCTCTTCTTCGGTTTAAAGAACACAGGTAATCATGCCATCTTTCTTAAGGAATCCCATTGACAAATTTTTGCCCAGCCTTGGTGATAACCTTACAGCTATCCCTCTCTGCTACGTCAGTAAACTGCAGCCTATGATATTCCACCATAATGTGTATTTTTGACCCAGCAACTCACTATTTATATATACACATAAGAAAACAAAATATTTATATATAGAGACCTCTACATATAGATTACACAGTAATATAAAACTTCAAACCTCATCTCAACACTGTCACTGATCACCAAATTAATTCTCTCACCATCCTGATAGGATAGTCTATTACAATACTCATTCCATAAGCAGAGAACAAGAAACACCTAGAAAAGGAATTTTCCAACCCCTCTAAATAACATTGGAGCAGGAGAGCTTGTGCTAGTGAAGTCTGGAAATGCCACCCCAAATCAAACAGAATTACCAGAAATGACAGAGAAAAATGGGGAGGAGGAGGGGAACCCATGCAAAAATCCCAACCCCTCGGTACACTTGTATTACAGAAGAACACATTCACATAGAACTCGCTTAAGTGAGCTAAAATGAAAACCTTTTGTCAAACAAGCACAAACTGATTCTGAGACAAGTTATTCTGACTTACCAGTCAGTTCAAGTCTAGCAGGTTTCGATTTTAGAAATACCCTTTGCCCATTCATAACTCAGACATAGGCATGTTTTTGAAGTCCTGAATTCCCTGCAGTTGTACTCACTCACTAAAGAGCTCAGAAAGCAGCTGATATTAGTCAAGAACCTAGGGAAAAAAAAAAAGAAGGCAACTGGCTTTTCTCATTGTGACTGGTTAAGCCTGCAGACCTGGCTGTTGCAATCATAATGATAATCTGTTCTGCAGATGATCCTATGTGGAGCTCAATAAAGACAGTGAAATTTAAGGAAACACTATTCCTGCCAAAAGAGTTTACTGCCAGAATTAGGTAATTAATGTGCTACAGCACAGCAACAAACCAATGCCAGAGGTACTAAAGGAAAAGGTTTAAACAAAAGGTGGGAAGGTTTGTTGCTTTGTTCTCACGTTCCTTTTGTGGGAAGTGGGAGGGAAGAAACATAGGCAACTCTGAAGAGGGTTCTGTGGAGGGAGTTATGAGGAGCAGTTTGGTAAAGCAAATAATAAAGAAAACAAAGTCCCAAGTCAGTGCTTTAATGCTCATGTATGAAGCTTCCAATGTTTTCATATTAATCCTGTGTGCCTGCTACCCTTCTCTACTAGCTGGACTATTGCTACAAGCCTATAAGTACCCCCCGTTGCCAAAACACGTGCATCTTTCCACTGTTTGCTTTGGATCTGGAGATTCCTCTTCAGCTGGCACAGATATCCCTTCTGGAAGCATGCACTGGCATTCTTTTCAGAGATCTCCAGAGGTCTCCACCTGCTGAATCAGGGCCAGCTGTGAGGGCATAACAGGTTACTTAGGGCTTTACATACCTTATCTTACTTAAAGATTCTTTTCAGAGCATAAGCTATTGATGGTTGTGTTACTTTATTGAGTTCTCTGTGTAGGTTAAAATAAAAATCACACAGTATTGATTATAGACTGTGAATGTGAAGGCAAAGAGTATTGCCTGAGGATGTCTCTTCTCCCTGGCATTACCTATGGACCACTGTTAAAGACAGACTCTTGAAGTAAAGTGGACTATCTGACTGGATAGAGATGCTTGTTCTTCATTGTCAATCTCCCAAAAGGTCTTTCTGGTTACAGATACAGGTCTGAAAAAGATCATGGTCACACATATAAATTGGCTGTCCTCAGTGAGGTTTATGAGTGGATACTGGGTCATTATTCATGAATCACCAGTCATTCAGTGTTCAGCTTATAATTGTATTAATATTTTCTAATTGTATGGATTCATTTCATGAATTATGATCTCTTCACCTGCATTTGAAGATGGGTGGAGTTTAATTATAGTTCTTTTCTTAGTCCTACCACTGGCTTCCTCTGACAGCTAGAAGAAATGATCTAAGTTAATTCAGCCTTTAGTTGAGAAGTATTAGTTGTCATTAGCGTTCAGAATAATTAACAAAACAAGACTTTTGGTTCAATTCACCCACAGTTTTTCTTTTATTACCTACTTCCAGTGGACCAAACAAAGGTTGTTTCAAGTAATACCTGAAAAGCAACTTCTTTTCAAGCAGGCTTTCCCACAGATGTTCCTTCTCTTTATCAGCATTGTCTTCAGCAGCGGCTAACTTGACACTTGCGAGTTCACTTTTACTTGCTTCCAGGGCATCATGAGAGATCAAACACCTGTCCAATAATCAAACTCAATAAAATCAGTATTTTAATCCTTCTTCTTAGCTTTTCTTTCTCTTCTTTGCTGACATTCTAGGAATATCTTAGGCATTTAGTCATTGTAACTCTGCCTCAGGATGCAACAGAAGGAAGCAGAGTCCCCTTGTAGACTGGCTGCTGCCTTTGCCATGGTTGGAAGCACAGTCTCCAGTGGTGGTTTGAAGTAGGAAAGGAGAGGGGAGCAGATGCAACAACTGAGCAGAGCTCTTCATGCTTCTGAACAGCTGCTAAAGCACCTCCTCTCTGCCTTCAAATAATACCCTGATATTTCAAGATCCCAGAGCAGACAAGTAGGAGCTTCTGGGCCAGTCTAAATAAGTAAAGGCTAGCTCCCATACCATACCCTACAAGGCTAATTATTCACTGCTGCTTTTCACAAGAGACAGTCTCTACACAGAAGTCTGCCTCACCTGTTTTATTCTGCCCCTGTGAAGGTATGGATGAATTTTGCTCAGGAGATCATTAAATCAAGTTTTCTCTCATCTATACATCATACGCAATCTGGCAAAACTCTGATACTAACTATATGATAATTTCTATTTAATATCCGGTCCTAAACCTGTCTGGGCATCCGCACAAGGGTTCTGGCTGCCCTGTGTATCTCACTGCTAATCACTTTCTCATTTTAGAATACAGTATTTTGGTGGACAGTTCTTTCAACAGAAAAGAAATCCTCCGCAGCTGCTTCTGCTAACCAAAGGAGGCTTTCTGAATCAACCTGGCGTTTAACTGTTCTGTTCAGGAAGGATCGGTATGCCAAAAGCTTGTAAGCATTTTCCAACTACTTCTGTTCATCTAAGAACAAGACTGCCTCTCTTCGCAGACCCTGCTAAACAGAGCCCTGTACATAGTAATATCTTGTACTACAATTTCCTTCTAGCTCCCAATTAGCTCCTACCATTAAGATGTCTGAGTTGCCAAAAGTACACTTAACCTACCTAGACTGGACAAGTATGGAAAGTCAGTTCCCTGGAGAACTTTAGCAGAGCTTTGCTATCAGTATAATACAGGAGAGCAGATGCCATCATCAACACTGAAACAGGCTAGTTGCCTCAAATTACAGCCATCATGATCAACTTGTATCCCCAGACTGTGAGCTCTCTCCAAAACAAACGCATTCTAAATAATGACAGTAATAGTAACAGACAATGAACATCAGACAGGAAAGAAAAAGCCCCACTAGAAAATCATAGATACAGCTGGCTCAAGAGCAACTGCAATAAACTCAGCATGAATCATTTAAGGTGAAAATTAGGAAAGCCATAAACATTATAGCAGTAATGTTGAAGAACACCCTTCCAAGAGCAGCAGTGCATGAAAGATTAACTGCTTTCAAAATAAACCTTCAACAGCCTTCAAACTGGATAATGTTACACATATATTACAGAAGTTGAAACCTAAATTACTTCAAGTCCTGTGTCTCCCCTTCAATCCTACTTCATCTCCAACACATAGATTTTCTTAAGCCATGCCCCTGATATCCTACAGTCTCAACCCAAAATAAAAAAGCCTCATACAGCCAAAGTTATTGTATTAAGATTGCCTGTCCATGCTGAAGAGCCTGTATCCTTTTATTCAAACACTCCGAAATGACTCATAGGAGTCATCCCACCACATCCCCATGATGCCAATATCATACCCCTGAAGGCATGCCCACATCTCTAACTCCTCTTATTCGTTTCCCATCTAAATGTATTTGCATCAAGGCATTTGAATTGGGCCCCTGATGAAGCCATCTTACTGGCTGGAATTCCTTTTGCTGCTCATCAGGTGCCCTCCTACTGACCTGTGATCCCTCTCCAGGCTCTGCGCATTTCTTGCTGGCACTGGCATCAAAATGGTAGGAGTGGAATGGATTGATGTTCCCCTTCCCTGGCAACTTTAAACCCCTCATGTACAGCTTAAACATGTCTCTGAATCCCTGACTACTCAGGGAGATAGATATCAATGATATCCTAATTATCTGTATTATTTTCAAACATCAGGACCTCACACTTGGACTTGCTGCTTTCAGTTACATTCTTTATGTCAAGTATGGACATTTAAAGGCACTGAGCAGGAATTTTACACCACCATTCCTGAAGGCTTCCATTTCATGAAGAACAAGTTATCCCTACTTGTCAAGAATTTACTTGGAAACCAGATGAGAGATGAATGTATTCGCTCCATTACACTTCTTCCTGTATTTGCATTATGAACTTACAGACGTCAAATACTTCTGATCATTTACCATGACTGCCCTTCATACCACCTCATAACAAGTACATGTTTTCATATCCCTTTTGAATTGGAGTGGCTTCCTTTTATAATGAAAGTGGTTACCTCCACTGTCACTTTGCATCCTGTACTATTTTCTATCTGAATACAGAAGACAGAGCTGGTAGTTCTCCTGGGTTGGCAGGAGGTTACTGTGCAGAACTCAAGCAGGCAAAATGAGGTCAAGATGTTTACTAATAAATTAATTACAAGGCTGTTGCAATAAAATATGCAGTATGACTAACGCAGACACATAACAAGTACAGATATACCTACACTGTCAGGTGAATGTTGCTGATGTATCTTGACGTAGACATGATTAACAACCTTTTTAAATTAAGGTAACATGGGCTTTAACCAAACAGCTTGGAAAAATACTGGAGAAAAATGATGAAAGCATAGGATACAGTATGAGGATGTGTGAATATAGGAATTCTCAAAGCTGCTTCTCCCAAGACAAGGTAAATGTGCCCTAAATGGCTAACAACGTTGGGATTGCAGAAATTCCTAACAGACTGCTAACTGCTTACCACTTTCTTATCTCTGTAATTAGCAATACAGGAGTGTCCAATCATACCTCTGTCTGGCTTCTGCTGAGTAAATACACAGTTTCTTTGCAATGTTTTTTTCAGTGATCCTTCCAGGAGATAAATCAGATCTAGATAAAGCATCTCGAGTTAACTGGTCAGAGTAGCCAACATCACTCACTTTAATAAAGACAACACAAAAAGCCTTTTGCCTTGAACAAAATATAAATGAAAACACAGTGGAGTTGAATCCAGGATTTCAAATGCATCTCCCTCCAAGATGTATCATGGTTCTAGTCCTATAGTATTACTGGGTTTATTACCAAAATAGAATACTTCCAATAAGAGGGAAAGATTGCAAGCTTTGTGGCACAAAAACTTAAATCTAAACCAAAAGCTTCTGAAGAAAAAAGAAATAGGTTAATAGAGCCCTTTTCCTGTCATATTTTATAACTACTGCAGCAGATAATAGATTTTAAAAAGGACTAGTGTGGAGCTTTATAACATGAAACCTGCTACATATTCCATGTCTCGCAGGATGTTAAGCGCAAAAATACCAACAGTAACTTGCACTGAGAGCTGAAGTAACACAAGAACTAACAAGATTCTAATATCATCAGCTCCAAGCCGTTGATATCAAATACTCATATCCTACAGAACTTCAATAGCCATTTGAATTGACCTCTTGTTTCCATTATCGCATGTTACAGCTGTGCATGGCAGAAGCAACTTTTCAATCAGATCATCATTTTAGCAAATTGTTCTGTTGCACTGATCAGCATGTGATTTGTACGTGATTGTAAATTTTACTTTTTACATTTAAACCCCTAATTTAAAAGTTTATTACTGCCAGTCACCTTCACTGTGTCAGTGAAGACCAAGAACAAGGCCCCAGCCTGTTAGTCTCTTTGACAGTTCAGAGCAGAGTGTCAGTCTCTGCTCCACCACTTCCACTTCAGACAAAGCAACTACAGACTAGGGAACGAACCACAATCTAGCAGAACATCCATAAGAGCAAAGAGTGGCAGTCAGTTACTACTTCATAAACAGCTAGAAGTGATGGTACACAGGTTTTCATTAGACTCTGCTCTGGAAACTACATTCATTTTTCAAAGGCAGGGTCCATGCCTTACTTTGCCTCTTCCTTTAAGAAAGGAAGACCTTTACCAAGCTAGACTTCAAACCCCTACATCAATCTATCTATTGGAGTCATGCATTAAGTAGTCTCTATTTTTCTATAAGTAGAACCAATATTTGGACAAAAGAGACATTCAGTTACTTTATATCTACCTTTTGTATTAAAGCATACAAACCCATCCTTTGAAAAGGAACATTCTTAGAAAAACAGCCTATTTATACATCACAATTCTCATTTCTACATGGATTAAAGAAAAGTTAGTTTGAGTTTCTCATCTAACAGAAGAAATTCTTGCAGTACAGATAAGTTACCTGAATGACCAAACAACAGGACAAACAATGATGACACTATGGGTGACATTTTCAATACTACTCAATGCTGAGCTCCTTTCTTACCAGACTCACTGGGAGAGAAGTTAAATAAACATCAAACGCTTTCTGAATAATTCCACCTAGTGAGAAACCACCCACTGTTCTCACTGAAGCTAGAATCTGAACCCAAAACCTATACCCTGTTGACTGAAACATAACATGTACATCTCTGCTCTTTGTTTACAGTTCCCAGAACTGATGCCCTAGCAAAGGATGCAAAGTCAGCATAAGATCAATTAAAGCAAACGTAAGCACACTAGACTGTTTTCCCATACTGACCTGAAAAGCATGAGAGCAACATAAGCACGAAGAAGAATGAAAGTACTACAGATTTTCCTGGAAGGGTTTTGTTTTCTGGAATAATAAATAACTGTAGAGCAGTTTATTCCACAAGGCATAATGCAGTGTATCTCCAAGAGCAGGAGAGTTTAGAGAGTTCAAAGATTATTCTATTATCACAACTCCTAGATGTTCATTATATCTTACTCAGATAAAGATTAGTAGTGAGTACAGCAACTCAACTCAGGCAGTGTTACAGTCTCCTAAGGTATAAACTGAATAGCTTCATTTGTAGTTATTCACGTCACTTCCTTGTAGCTCAGAAAATAGCACAAGAAATTATCTTTATCTTAAAGGTACCAATAAAAATACGTATAAATAACACCAAGTATCCACCAGTTTTGGGGCACCATTGACATTTTTGATTCTATGAGATCTCTTTCCCACGCTCTGAGTTTCACAGGTCTCCTAACCTGATCAGTGGTCATGTCAGCATTTCTTCCAAGAAAAAAATATAACTGTCCCTGATCCCTTACCTACACTGACGTCAGAGGAAGTTTGGATGCAGAAAGATGACACAATGTTTGGGATAAAGGAAAGAACAAATTTAAGCATTTTCATGGTCAGGGTCTGCTGATTTGTGAAAGCCTGACCCAGCAGGCTTCACAAAAAGCAGGTCCCTATTGGGTGAGGAGAGGGAGCGGATCCCAGAGCTGGTCAGCTGGAAAGGTCAGCAGCAGGACTGCAGGGAAGGTCAAGGGCCTTGGCAGACAGTACCTGGGCCCTGGGCCCAGTGAAGGAGACAGGGATGGCCAGTGGGGCACCAGCAGGGTAATTCTCTTGCCTGGCCAACAATGGGATGTGGCTTACCATCTATTGATGCCAGCTCCTCCACGCTAACACTCTGTGGAAACCAGCTGAAATGCAGCAAACTCTCTCATAAGCAGACATTAAAGGAAAGAGGACCTGTAAGTAAAATAAGATATCCCACTGCATGTACGAATGATGATGGCGAGCAAGTATAAACACTACACTAAGCCTTCGTGGGTCCCGCTGCCCTTATCTCAGCATGTGGCTTGCCATCTAGTGGCTGCTCTTCACAGCTTGAGGTGGTCCAGCAGCATCTGCTATTTCTAGAAGGGCCATGAGATAGATGAGTAGGTAACGTGACCATTAAGAGATTAGAAAGACAATAGCTAGAGAAAAGGGAAGAACAGAGACACTTTTAAAGCAATTAAAATGATGAGCACGGGGAAAATTTACTTATGGGACAACTAAGACTCATTTGTTCCTCTGCAAAAAAAGAGATCAAGTTATTTAATCTACTAGTTAAAAAGTCTTCTGGCCCTACCCAGACTGACAAGGCACAGAAGGATGGCTTCCTGTCAGATTCAATTTCTCCTGCATTGCATACGACACTTCAACAGCTGCCCTGACAAGCTATAAATAATTAACTTAATCCACATTGTGCAAGATACAAGGCAAAAGATTGCAAAATCCCTTCATGCAATTCAGACGTGTTACATTGGGACACTCAAAATACACCTCAGCAAGCTGATTGTCCTCTTCTAGTTTTTAGACATAAGATGGTAATCACTGGGAAAAACAGACATAGCATAAGCTAAATTTCACTTTAAATATGGAGCTCTGAGGCTGGAAAATAAAACCAAAACTTTACTAATAAAGAACTTTAACAAAAAAGACAACACAAAAAGTAGCTATTTGTTCTATGTATTCCACTGTAAAAGTGGGAAGGGATCTGAAATCTGGCAGTCAAGATACAGCTGTATAAATAATCCATGCACCACTTTTTTCCTTCCCTCTTTCACTTTATGTTGTGGTCAGGTAATGACAGTTTTCCCAGCTTTTTCTTGTTAAAAAGTCCTCTCCCAAATCATTCCAGCAAATTGTTCCTGATGTATCGATAACACAAACTTCTGCGAGTGCTCTCCACAACACAAAAAGTTTCCAAACAATTGTGGCTGACTAATTGCAATTATGTATACTATTCAATCATTTAAATATCATCATAAAATTGGCATTATTCATTTCCTCGCCTGGAGAAGGCAAACTCTCCTCACTATTGCTTCGGGAGACTTTATAAAGACTCTTCATTGCTCCCAGTGAAAAAAAAAAAAAAGCCAAATTCAGCATTTTTTGTTCAAGCTTTTCCATATAAAGAACATCAAGGTCCCTTCACACTCCAGAATCATTACATTGCTGATCTGTTTATCCTACCTCATATGCTGCTTTAAATAAGCATCTTTGAGGTACAAGGAGCAATAATAATAAGCAATAAGCATCTTTGAGAGTCAGAATGAAGAGCTGGTTGCCAAGTTATGGCAATGCATTGGAACTGTCTTTCTTCAAATGAAAGGAGAAATCGCTCCAGATGACACCATCTTTAACAGGACAAAACCACTACTTGGAACAGCACAGGCGGGCAGCGCAGTCAGAAAACATGACAATGTTCTGATGAAAAGGTACCATTATAATGTAAAAAGAGGTCTAGGATACAGTGAGATGTCAGAAGACATTTATTTGATGTCACATTCTGTATTTGAAGCCTTCCCAGGTAGTACATGGCATTCAGCTCAGGCTGAGCAGGCCCACAAGAAGGAAATGGATCTTACAGGGCTCTCGGAGTCAGAGAGCTTAGCACTTCATCAGGCTGAGTGTACCCATGTTCAACAGGGGACTGTCTGTACAAACACATCCACAGGTCCAGCAGGGGTCACAGTGCTCACGTCAGAGATCTCATCTGCGGTTATCACTAGGGGTTTTTAGTTTCCCATCCAGATCCACAGGACTTCTAGGTGCCCAGAGAAAGAAAAGGCTGGAACAGATGGATCTTAGTTAAAGTTATTCCTCCCTTCCATCTGTTTTCAGTCTTAGTTCTACATAATCAGTGTCTAAGACAATGACTCTTACCCCTTTCAGCTGAGAGTTTTTAGTCAGAATTCACTTTATATTTGATTCATTTAGAACTGTGACTTCAAAAGTTCCTTCAAAGTTTCCAAACAGAATAGCGATAAACACACTTTAGCAGTGATTCCCCTTGAGAAATATCTTGAATGGAGCCCACTACAGTATCTGTCCCTCAGTCTTGTCGATCTCCACTGATTATCATGAATTCCTGAAAATCAGGTTGATTCAGGACACATGCTACATGATTCAGTCTCTCCACACTATGTCTGCTACGCACTGGCCTTCAGAATTACGCTCCACAGTGGGTGACTGCTGCCTCGCATTCCAACCATGCTGTCAGAAGAAGGTTGATACCTTTCTATCGAGTCTGTCTGGAAAGGAGATGACATCTTTCCCTTCTTTACATTTGTCCCCTACTCAGTTGCCTACTTCGCTGCAGCTTATTGACTCGAGGCTGGCTTACTGCTGCCTTCATACAGCCTTCCTGACACATTGCCTGAATGTCTTTCCTTCATTTTGTTTCCTTCTTGGCTATGTTTTATAAAGATCATGCTTTAAAAAAAAAAAAAAGGCAGCATCTTCTATTTGATTTTAAAGCCAGTGCTCATTGAGGTGCTATGGACTTTATTTTTTTGATGGTACATCTCATCTTTCATACCTCTTCAACAGAAATTTCCTTTTAATTACTGCTGGTGATCCTCAAGGTAGTTTAACAGAAGCTAAAACCTGTTCAGATAGGCTAAACCTACATTGCGGGTATACATATCTGAGCTATTCAGGTCTGTTGTGGACATACAAAAACTATACACTGTTCTAAAAACAAGACTAGCTTCAGAAGCAGCTCTTTGATCAGCACATTTAAATAATAAGTAGAGACCTGAGTATCAATATCTGAGTAATCAGATACATACATTTACATTTTATATCTTACTCAGACATCTGATCCTGCTGTTTTCCCTCTCTCCTCTTCCTATGACATTGAGCTCTTTGCAGTGAATGTTTCATGACTGTATTCACCAGAATAAGCTTCCATTCCTTTTTGTCAGCTGGTTACTACTCCTCCATGGAGGAAATCAAACCTATGTAAGTACTCCATAAGAGTTTCATCCCCTTTTGAAATAGAAAGTGCCCTTAACACAGCCAGGATTTTGACAGATTCTCTGTGTTTTCTTCATCTGCTGGTAACTTCAGTTCCAATAACTTCTACATTCTAAAACAGTATAACCAGCTTCTTCCATTTAGCTCTACCAATTCACATTATTCACCACTTCACACCCTTCGACCAATTTAGTGTTCTCCACTGTGGTTCTTAGTCTTCAGCATCCACGCAAACTCATTTAAGTCCTCCTTTGTTCCTGTGCTTTTCTCCACAATCAGTCAGCCTTTCTGTTGCCACTCTCAAAGTACTTCTTCCCATAACCAAAGAACCTGGAGCCCATAGTCAGCTTCTCTGACACAGCTAAGCATTACTCATTTAGGCTTCTATGCTCAGCTTGAAAGATATACCTAAATAGCTTCCTTCCACCCTAATTTTATAAGCACTATAGCATTTCCTATATACCTTAGGAACCCATGGAACCGGCTCAGAACACAATCATCAGGATGAAGAATCCACAGGTATGTCTCTCTGGCAGAATAACATACCAGGTCCTATTAGGACAGAGTCTTTAATCATTACCTCACTTGACCTCTCTGCAGGTGAAGGCAATGAACATCCATCTTCAGCTGTTTAGTGCTCCTCTGTATCTCCCTTCTGTAGGATGATCAGTATCTGGCTCCTTCATGTGGAGCAGTGGGTTCAGCTCCTCACAGCAGTGTTGGTGTACCCTAGGATCAAGCCAGCTGGCTTCCTCCAGCATGAGTGTCCTGCAGATGAGAACCATGTACTCCCACTTCTGCAAATCAGTTACCACCTTCGGTAGCTGCTGTAGCTTATTCGACAACCAGCCTGTTTCACCTTGGGTGGAAGCTCTCAGCTGTCATCCTTTAATGAAAGTACCAGAACTACATTCCCAGCAAGTCAGGACCAGAACAAAGGTGGAGAGCTCCAGAGACAAAATCAAAAGCAGAAACAGTTATAGAGACAGTAGCATCATTTAGACTGCACACCTATTTCCAGCTCCTTCAGATAAGGGTCCCATTCTGTTGAGAAGTAAGGCAGCATCTACAGGAAGGCACTGACCTCCTTTAAACCATCTAAATAAATCCAGAACAATAGGATAGTGCAGGGGCGCAGGAAGCACCCTATTGCTTAACAGTACTTCCATAAGGATCAGTTATCAATATTACAAAGTCTTCAGGCACATAAAGAATTCCCAGATAACTATTTGCTAGTCAAGCAAATCCTAGTATTGACTGACTCCTGAAATGAAAGCTATGCTTGACTCAAGGCAAAGCCTCCACTACTAACTACAATTTGTTGTAATGAATGCATGGGAGACATGTGGATTGCCAGGATGGCTCAAATCCAATACTAATGGAGAGCTAAGTTCTCAATGAACCAAGCTAGCAACCTTGCTGCTGGAGAGCAGGCAACTGAGGTGCCATCTCATTATCTACTGTAATGGAATGAGAAATGCTCCAAAGCCTAACTGGAACTGCAAGGAGAAATTAACATTTGGAAAAATCATTCCTCTTCCAAAGTTAATTATGCAAGCCCACAATTACAAAACCTAGCTGGAAAACAGACATGGCAGAGGAACTGTGAAGTCAGACATGGGATACTACACAAGCCACAGACTGATCCTTCAAAGAGTACACCAGAAACAAAGCAAATAAGATTTCTGCTCTGACTCATTCATATTATAGGATGCCCCAAATGACTCAATGATACACTGTCAATGATGGCATTCTGTAAAGTTTCTACAAGTGTTTATAATTACCGGGGAACCAATTATAAATTGGCAAACCAAAGGAAACAGCCCATTCACAGCAATCCTGTTGTATCCTCCTAGTGTGGCTCAAATTAATAGCCTATGAACAAAAAATTCAGAATTATTTGGCTGAAACCCAGGTTTTCCCAATACAGACCAAAAATCACACTTTATAAATGAAAGAGCATTTAAAAATGCTGACATTTTGCCAAAGCAAACATTACAGAAAGAATTAATAGGGTACAAAGTTGCCTAAAAAACCTGCAAAATAACAGACTTAAACATTCCTTTGTATTTATTCAGTGTTAGTCAGGATATTGCTGATACAGTGACTCCAAAGCTATACCTGTAAGCAGCTGTGGAATGGTATAATCACAGAGGAAGCATCTTACAGTGCTATAAAGGGTAAATTTGGTCAACTTGACTGCTCCCTAAAAAAACAAACCTAAAACCCCACATACAGAAACTCTTTCGTACAAGCCACCAACTGTTATTTTCATTTGGGTTTTTGTAGGATATACACCCCCAGCACAATAATAAACTTGACCCTGTCTACCCTGTATCTTTCCAGGCTTGCTGTTAGTTATAATTCAAATCTGAAAGCTTACATCTTCAATGTGCATATTAACAATTGGAGAAGAGCCTGTAAAAAACATCAGAACTCCTTTAAGTCTACTTTACCCAATATTTAAGGTTGATTTGATTGCACCTATGCTTTAAAAGCTTTAATGGATATATTAATTCATTTTTGCACGTTCCTAGCACTGAGTCACATACTATTGTTTCTCCATGTAATCACTTCATGTTGCTATGTTACTAAAAGCTAAAATAACCTAATGAACAGTAATTAACTTTTGCACAACACCATGTAATGTTGCTACTTGCAGTTTTATAGGAAAAGACACTAAGAGTTGCTCTTAGATCATATAGTGAATGAGCAGCAGTATGGGTATAGAGACAATAAACCCACACTCCCATTTCTACAACAGTCAGGCTAGGCCCTTTTCAAGTGACTAAACCATAGGTCTAATTCTATTACTTCAAAACATTGTTTCAAATTAATTGGTTGAAATTAGTATTTCAGCTTTCCACTCAATGCTGATGGGATTGAGTTTCATTTATTATAGATTCTTATCAGAAAAAATCAAAGATTCTTAAATTATTAGAAAGCAGCAACTGCAATACTGTAGAGCAAAATTAAGGAAGTTTCCATGATTTCACTTCCAGTTTCCACCTGCTTCTGTTGCACAGTGGGCAGGGAAGAAGAATTTTCAAGGTCCACATATAGCGTTCACAGGTCTACATATATAGAAATTTCCACTAGCCCCTCCCAGCTCATCTAGCCACAGATCACAGGAGAAAATACTGATTATAGGTAGAGCTCTTCGCTCTCATTTTGTCTGCAAATTCTTCCTCTTTCCCAATAATTACATTGTCCAGATATTATCCAAGATCATCTAATACTTCTGGTTACAACTCTACCTTCCCACATATCAGTAAGTCTATTTACTCTAGCATTTATAGAGCAGAGTATCAGTTGTCAACTTGAGAGACCTCCTCAGAGGAGCTTCTGGCATGCACAAACCCAGCAAAAAGTTGGTCCCCACATGTTTCTGAGACACAACGACCCCCCTCCTGAAATAAACATGGCCATGCAGGGAGAAATGCCCTGCAGAGACAAATCCAGTCTCAGTTCAAATAGTCCTATCATGTGTAAGATCACTTCCATATGTGATCACACTTCTTTTGAAGGTTTAATTCTGGGCTATTAGAATCCATTTGATTAGAAACTGCAAGAGTGTGGCGTCCTTCACCAAGGGACATAAAACTAAGCACACTGCTCCAGAGATTAGCGATTGCACAAGTTTTGTAGAACTTTATCTGTCATTTTATCTTGCCAATTTGTTTGCATAGTAGTTGGAAAGTGGTGCTGATTAAAGTCTCCTGCAGTTTGATGGACCAGTGCTAACTTGCTTCTGGTTCAAAGCCAAAACATAAAGTAGAAACTAAGGCATTTGTAAAAATCAGGGTCTTGTGGTTTTAATTAAGCTGCTAGTGTTTCCCTGAAGTTTAGGTAACTCTTTCCTAGTAGATATTTTACTAATTCCTCTAAGGTAACCAGAGTTCTTACCAACAGTTACACTGACTCTACTGAAGTTAAACCTTACGTTTTATTTCTCCAGCCTTTAGCGATTCTGCCTCTTGAAGCTTGCTCCCTTTAAATAGAGAACATATCCAGCCCAAAGTAGTCTTCATTGATTTATGCCAATTAAGAATTTGAGAAGGTTTGCTGCTGCCTGAGAGGTGAACTTATTCTTACTGCTCCTTCTACATTAATATCCATGGTAACCCCTGAGGGAGTTTTCCTCAGTACACAGTTGCTGATAAAATTAGCAAGATTATGCAAATAGCAAGACACTATTAAGATTTTGATTAGACAATCAAAGATATTAATCAAGATTTTGATTAAATTTTAACATTATTTAAAGTTTCATGCTGCTGGGTCAGATAAATAATACAATGTTGGTATTAGCAATTAGGCCCAAATTCATTCTCCATATGGCTGTAACAAGTTAGACACCCTGGATCCTGGTAATGATACAGTCAGTAAGACACTCGTGTTTATTCTAGAATTAGTACCATGAGATTTTTGTGCCTAAAGTGCAGTCTACAGCTGATACTTGATTCCCGACTTATAATGAATACTACTACAAGTAGCATCAAGCCAGTAATGATGATTTTACAGGTAACGGTGTGTATTCTATTTCCAGCACAGATAATGAAATACCCTACAAAGATGTGTTTACAACCACTGGGTAAGGCTACAGTAAACAGAGGCACTTCAAACTAGCTCTGCTTTTTTCCCCACTTCTATTACGAAAGAACATCGTAAGATCTCCATTTTCCTGACATCTTTTGAGATTACAAATCCATCATTTGCAATAAGCAATTGATGCTAACAGTTTAATAAATCACATGAAAGCACTCATTACTACCTGACTGGCTTCCGCTTGTGCTTAACCACAGCAGAAGCAAATTACTCCCATGGCCTCCAATTGCCTGACATACCTCAGAAAGCCTAACGTCAGTTTAGGAGGTCATTTCTAGAGATATGTGTGTGCTTTCCCATCATAGCTGCCAAAGAGCAAACAATGACTGATTTTAGTAACCTGTTGTTTTGAGACAAGTATGTGAAGAATTATCATGACCTTGATCCATCCTTGTGTAGCAAATGTCTAGATGACCTATCAGGTGCTGCTTGCAACACCTTTCCAGTCTCTTCCCCACTTAGGGTGAATGGCACAACCCAGAGCAGAGCCAGTGCACTTTGGAACATTCACCAAGTATTTTACTGTTCCCACAGCACACAGCTGGCTTAGGGCTTATTCATGACAGGAATATCCATGTCATGAATCCTCTTGGCAAACAGCAGAAATAGAAGAGGCTGGACCTAAAGCTTTTTAAGGGTGCTCCCAAAGGCCAAGATTTTGTCCAAACACAGTGAGAGCCTACAAATCATATGCTGATGAAACATAGTCACCTTCCCTACAGATACAGCAGAGTCACTGCTAGGAACAGTGCTATCATCCAGTCCTTTCTTAGTTTAGTATTCCTGACAACACTTAATTTAACCATATCTAGGGAAATATGCATATGCTTTCCTTTCTTGCAAAGCATTTTGAATGTTTCTCATGTCAGTGATGAAGGGAACAGAGGGGAAAAAGCCATATAATGCCTTTCAAAAGAGGATGAAACTGATATTGAACTTTTTTCTAGTTCAGATTGTCTTTCCTCCATGTAGGAAGTGTATTCAACCATGCAGAGCTTTTCAGCTCTTCTTTCAAGTTCAAGTGTCACACCTAGAATTTCCAGGACACAGTAATCTACTGTTGAGACAGACACTCCCTGAAAAACGGTCTGCCATATCCTTCTAAAGACAGTATCTGCATAGAAGTTGTGGGAAGCAGTACATTGAGTATTTACCCTGGCTAACCACTGAATGAACTAATTCTTGAGCTGTTTAATCTCCTGCCTCCAGAGATAATCATACTGCCTTTCAAAACCTCCTCATATATTTTTTTTTGTTCTACCCTTTGCATTTATTATTTTTGCAACATCAAAACGTGTGCAAGTGTATCTTCATCTCCACATCACAGATTGCCTTCTCTAAGGGACCTATACCAGCAGCAGCTTTCCTGGCAATCAGTGAATTGCTTCCCTGCAGTCTGTCACCCATCCATGTTGATTACACTCCCTGCAAAGGCAACTACTTGCAATACTCCTCCAGTTCCCTGGTAAACCCGAGTTCTCCTAAATTCCAAGTTGCTTTTCCCATGAACTAAGCATTCAGATAATCCCAAGGCAAGGACTTATCTCTGATGTTTATCTGCATTATGCAGTGAACTTCCCTGGCCTATATCCATGGCAGTGGCAGTGCTAATAACTTTTAGCCAGTGGAAATCAGCAGATTTCATCCTGAAAGACTTTTCTAGCAAAAAATGCTATGTGCAGCTAACACAGGAGGCCCAATTTTGATCCCATGTGTTGCTCCACCAGCAGAGCAGAAGAGAGGTGCTACTGTGCTATTTCAGACAACATCACAAAACAAAGATCATATCTTGAATTACTCTACATTGGTCACACCTCTTTCAGATTCTCTTGCTAGCTGTTCCAAAGAATGCACATGTAGAATGTACAGACTACACTCTACACTTGCCCTAAAAAGTTACCCTTATTAAGGTAGCAATTTTGCCAATAAATCTATGATCAAAGATCTTAGGAATGCCCTGAAGCTCCAGGGTACCATTGCTGTTGCAGACGCCTCTTCACCCTTCAGTTTAAGAAGCTCAGGCGAGTCAGACAACAGAACTGCTAAAAACGTTTTTGAGGTCTGAGTTGTTTTTTAAGTTAGACAAGATAGATTGTTCTTCCTATTTCCCAACAGTAGTTCAGCCTACTCACTACTTCTCCAGGCAGGTAAGGGCAGCTCTATCTCTAACCACAGATCAGGAAATACTTAAAAAATACCTGCTGTGAAGGTGTGAACCATTCATGACAGGCAGCTCCTCAGACATGCCAGTGCTTTTAGAAGACAATTAGCAGAAAGAGTAGTTGGATACTTTGACCTAGATGAATATAGATAAAGACTTAATCAGAGCAGATAGCCAAAAGATTTGCTAATTAACTTCCTCCATGACCCATCTATCACTAAGTTTGAGTTTGAAGCAATTAAGCATAGGAAATTTTTACAACTTCTGTTTATTTTCTAACTGCTTTTCTCTGCACACACATTGAACCTAGGGTATCAGTTTGCACTGTGTTACTTACATCAGCCTAACAAAGACATGTCCTGTAACTGCTTTTCTATAGGTAGCTGGAGTAAGGCATTAATATTAAAGTCAGTAACTCAGATTTTAACAAGGAATTATCAGCAAGCTCACTGCCCAGGACTTCAAGAGAGCAGACTTTGGCCTCTTCAGGAGCTTGCTTAGTAAAGTGCAATGGGATATAGCCCTAGAGGGCAGGGGGGCCAAGACTGCTGGTTGATATTCAAGGATCACCTGCTGCAAGACTGGATTCAGAAGCAGCTCTTTGATCAGCAAATTTAAATAACAAGGGCCTATAGGGATGTTGGGGAGGGGTTTTTCATGAGGGACTGTAGTGATAGGACAAGGGGTAACGGATTCAAATTTAAACAGGGGAAGTTTAGATTGGATCTGAGGAAGAAATTCTTTACTGTAAGGGTGGTGAGGCACTGG
>JASSUY010046436.1:0-33094 GCA_032466535.1 Forpus xanthops | reverse complement strand
TGGGGCTGTTCAGCCTGGAGAAGAGAAGGCTGCGTGGAGACCTCATAGCAGCCTTCCAGTATCTGAAGGGGGCTTATGAGGATGCTGGGGAGGGACTCTTCATTAGAGATTGTACTGAGAGGACAAGGGGCAATGGGTTAAAACTTAAAGAGGGGAAGTTTAGATTGGATGTAAGGAAGAAGTTCTTTTCTCTGAGGGTGTTGAAGCACTGGAATGGGTTGCCCAGGGAAGTTCTGAATGCTCCATCGCTGGCAGTGTTCAAGTCTGGGTTGGACACAGCTTTGGGTGACACGGTTTAGTGTGAGGTGTCCCTGCCCATAGCAGGGGGTTGGAGCTAGATGACCTTAAGGTCCTTTCCAGCCCTGACTATTCTATGATTCTGTGATTTACAGACTTCATGGGTCATTTCTTTTTTATGTCACTGATGTACTGGAAATTGTTAGTATTTGGAAAAGTATATAAAATTTAAAAACAGATGTGAATTGATTGAAAATAGATTATGAAAGCTTATTATCCTCTTGAATTCATTTTTTTAATCTGTTGCTCACCAACCAAATAATTTTACTGAAGTATGAAGAAAACTCAAAACACTTAGGAAGCATAATATCACCTTGTAAGAATAATAATTTTTCAGTGCATAAAACTGAAATTATAACTAATGGAAGTACAGGTGGACAAAATGAGGTAGGCAGCAATTTAGTCCTTTAGCCCAATGTATACAGCAAGTCAGTAGCATTGCCATTAGATCCAGAGAAGCTTTTGTTGCTCTATCTTATGCAATACTAATTACAATGCGTAATTGCAAACTCCTTTTTGAATCATACCCTAGCTGCTCACTCTCCAATGTCCTGGAAAAGGTTCCCTAAATTCCAATTTACAATTAAATTATGTGCCGTAGTAATTACTCTCATCTTGCTAGAAGCAGAGTGTATAAAGCTTAGTGATGTGCTGCCATTCCCAGCAGGCTATACAATCACCTTGCCTATAAAATCATAAATAGAACACCTGAGAGAGAACGTTGTCAGGTGGAAGCAGTCTGCAGTGTTCTGAAGACACTTCATGTACCTTGACAATCATCTTTTCCCACTTATGTGAGTGAATGCACAACATGCAATGCAAACAGTTACCCCATGATAAAGCACCTACAGTCGGTACCATATTTCCGTAAGACAAGCAATAATTTCACACAACTGTATCAAAGGCTGCATCAACCCTGTATACTTACAGCATTGTGGAAGTGCAAGACAAAACTGCAAAGGAAATCCAAACTGCAGATAGCAGATGTTCAGAATAAAATATTACAGAACACAGTTGTTTGAGGCTTGTGCCAAGATGTTCCTGGTCTACAGTCTGTATTTGCACAAGAAAGTGAGAAGCGCACTGGAACAGCTCAAGTGCTACTGATGGCAAATAGGAAAAAAAAGACCTTTATTTGTAGGCCATATATTTTTCCATTCCAGAAACGAAACCTAAAGCAACTCAAATATCCATAAAGAATGTGCTGGTCACACAGGGTATTGAGCCCTGTATAAACCCCTGCATAAAATAACTCATGAAAACCAAGTCTTTTCTGCTTATGCTTTTTGAAAAGCTTATTTCCTGCTCTGTCACTGACCCTCTGCACATTTATTTCCACTGCCATTAAAGTAGCCAGTAAAAACAGTTAAGATCAGGATCCATACATTCTCATCATCTTATATACTAACTTTCATGGCTGCCTGCTTTAAAATCTGCTGAACAGCCCTCTGCAGTAAAGGCAACAACTACAGTGGAGAAAGTAGGTGGTTTATGTCTTCTATCATTCCAATTCAGAATTCACAATTTGGCTAAAAACTACTTAATCCACATTGAATTGAGTATGGATTCAGATTCAGTCATCAAGCTAGCTGTACAGGTGAGTAGCTGGACTCTAATTAAAATGATCTGCATATCTATCTCTTGATTGATCTCTATCTCAAATCTTGGTGAGCCACAGCCTCACAGGAAAGAGTGAAAGCATTTAATGAGAAATTAACCCTCAAAAGCTCATGCGTGTAAATAAAGGCTATTCATACTTTAACAAGATTAAGAATCTTGTTAATTCCCAGATGTTGTTCAGTCTTTGTAAACTACTGAAGTAATTGTTAAATTCACGTAAGTTCAGTGAGTGCTTCTAATTCTGAGCAGTGAAATATGACCTTAGTGCCAAAACACTTTAAAAAGAAAAAGAAAAAAAAAAAAAAACAAATTTATAAATACCATTTTGTATGCACCTCCATATGGAAGCAAGCCCTCCTACCTTTCCACTCTTAATTCTTTGTGATATAGTCGCAAATCGCTGATTGAGCTCTGACAGTTTAGGCTCTATTACTTTCCTGCAGTGATCTCCACGGTTTGTCATCAAGTCTATCGCCTGGTCACGCACAGAGTCCACCTTTGGATGCATATCATTCAGCTCAGCCTTTAAGCGCTACAGTCCGTGAGCAAGAGACAGGGCTTGAAGTTAGTAATAAATGCAGAGAGAGAAAGAGAGAGAGAGAAAGTGTGCAAAGGAATGGGGAGCAAAACCACAAAGCAAATTCAGATAATTATGCATAAGCGTGTAAATCCTGTAGAATCCCATTAGATAACATTCCCAGTGGTATTCCTCAAATTTATAGCAGAAATGTATCTACATGTCTGTTTTATTATCTCCTAGTGGAAATTAATGATGAACATTATTTCTAGGCAGGTTCTTACCTGCAATAATACAATCCTCAGCACATTTCAAGATACGCTAAATTATGTTAAGTTCCAAATGCTAGGAAATGCTGCTAATTCATGTATTAGGGAACTGGATGTATACCTGTTGCTTTCAATTCTGCTTATGGCCATAGTTGTGGCAGGGAAAATTTACCAGATGAAAAGAGCAGTGGGATTTTTTTTCTATAAATCTATCACAAATTAAAAAAAAAAAAAAAAAAAAAAAAAAAAAGAGGACAAATACATTCTTCCTCTGCAAAAGTAATCTTAACAGTAGATCGCAGTATGGGCAGAGGCCAAAAAGGATAGCCAGGCATTCAGGAATCATGAACACAATTGGGCATTAAGAATTACATTTCATTGTCTGTATGAAAAGCCTTTGAGAAATACAAACATACATAACTATTGATGGCAAAGATAATTGTACTTTTTACCTCATGGTGGCAAAATTGTTCATTCAGCTACAAAAGTATGTCTCATAATCCTGCTAAGATCAATGAGGCATTGACTTATGTTTTGCCTTTGAATTTGTAAAGTTTTCTTTTAGTAAATGGTATCATTATGTTAGTGTCAGCAATACAAATCTGATTTTGATTTGAAAACTGTTCCTCAGATGATGTGTGCTGACCACAGGGTTCAATACAAAGTAAAACTTCACAGTGATTCAGGAAGTAAAATACAATCCATATAGATAACTTTATGAAGTTGTTTAATGTTAACAAAAGAGGTATTTAAAATTAGTTTAAAATTCACATCTATCTTGCAACATCTAATCAATACACTAAACATTTTTATGCAGTTAGTGTGGTGGTGCTCTAGCATGAAAGTAAACAGTGTTTGTAGAATTAAAACAATTATATCACAAAGATATCAAATGCAGATACCATGAATATTAGGAAAGCATCTGAGGAAAAAAGAAAATACATAAAAAATTAAGAACACAGAAAAAAAGAATCCTGTTCAACTAGATTTGTTTAAGGAGTATTTTCCAGTAAACAAGGGTCTTTAATAAGGTGATATTCTACTCACCAGGAGTTCCCCGAGATTTATAATATATCTAGTTTTATTTCTGCAGGGATTTAACTTTTGTAATGCAGTGCAAATATATTAAGTAATCTACAAGCTGCCAGAGGGTAGCTTTAACACGGAAAAAAATGTTAATCAATCTGTGATACCCTTCAAATATGCTAGTTTTGACACAGTATTTTTAGAACAAAATTAATACTTTCCAAAATATCACATTTTTTTACCTTAAGACTTTCCTCTTTTTGGTGGGCTTTTTGTTTATCAGATTCATCCAACAATATTTCAGCACGATACATCCAAGTTGTGACATTAGCTAGATTCTGATCAAAAGCCTCCATGTGCTTTTGATAATCCTGCAATGTGGAAAAGGTAAATACTGCATACAAAAAAAAGTAATCAGAATTGAAATAACAGGTGCAATTATGCTCAGTGTGGCAAACATGCACCCATTGTGAAATTAAACTTTTTTACACAGTAATTTCTTGTTTTGTGAAGGATAGAATCTGTTGTTTGTTTGCTACTACTTTATATATTAGCTTCATTTAAAAAGACATTCTAAGAGTGAGATAAGCTTCCAAAGAGACAGGCAGGAGGGTGACAAAATCACAGCAAGATGCAGGTGGCTGCAGCTCAGCCAGACTGCCAAGAGGAGCAGGAAGCTGACAGGCAGACCTACTGAAGATGGAAAGAAGAGTTTCCCAAGAAGCAGGTACAGAATCCATTTTGGAAAGCCACTAAGCTGATTAAACCTCATAGTAACAAGGATGCACTTGCAGGGACAACCAAGAATGGGAGTTTTGCATCTAAAACTTTTATTTTCATTTCATCTAACTTCTCTGCTTTGAGACTCTGCTGTTTCAAAGCTATTCTATTTGACATTCTGATTTTTTTTTCTTTTCCCCTCTACTTAATTTAAAAACAATTTGTCTTTTTGGGTGTGTTGACTAGAATGAGGCCCATGCATATCCACACCATATCAATGTGTACCACACACCTGAGATGAGAGATTTTACTAGTCCTTTTGACCTCTACATTTTTGTACCTTTATTTTACACTGTTTGAAAATCAGCACAAGACCAAATCTCTCCCTTAGACTTTTTTCTCATGGGTTCTAGTAAATATTAGCAAAAGAATCCAAAGCAGAGAAAGGAATGCATAAATATAAACCCCATTACATGTTTCTTATAACTAGTTTCACATTGAAGCTGAGCATCTACATCACACTGAGTTAAATGCTTAAGTTTTCCATATAATTTCACTTGTATATTGTATACAGCTAAAGAAGCCCTGCAGTGATGCGATACTTCTATTGCAGAAGCATTTTTAGCGTAGCTACACAGACTCTAGTGGAGTTTTAATCCATCAAGCTCTGAAAAGTCATGATAAAGGCTAATACACTCTTGAGAAGCACTCCAGTTTCTCTGGGTTGAAACTGCATTCCGATGATCTCAGCAACAGAAACAGCATACAAGATTTCTCAAAGCATTCTTGCAGCCCAGTGGTCAAGACTCTTCTATGTTTAAGGGTTCATGATGTCATCTCTTCAGTACAGAATTAATTTTAAGGGATAATACAGTTATGTCACTATTAGCAGTTCAAAGCAGCTGAGGCTGAGTCTCCTGAATCCATCCTAATTACGTATTATGTATTTTACTTTTGACTAGGCTTAATCTGGCCCCCTTATGTAATTATCCCCACCAAAACATGCACTTTAGAGCTATCTGAAAGAGGATCATGCAGTTCTAAAAGACTAAATCATAGCCCTTAAGGAAATCAAGTGTGCACCCTAAGCAGGACTCCTGATTCAGTTGCCTCTGAAATTAATGTTTTGTGGACCAAATGTCCTGACTGTACTAATCAAACAAAAACGCTAATGTAGCCATAAACAGCTGAGGCTGCTGGTATCAATACAAAGAGTCATCTTATTTGACTATTTCTTTCATTTGATTCATATTCAAGCGGCCTAGGTCCTTCGGAAGAATCTGTATTTCATGTGTTAGGAAAAGAAACAGAAAACAACCCAATAATAAAACCCCAACTAAACCCAAAATAAAATATAACAACCCCAGAACTACTGTGGCAGACAGGAATGGGAAGCGATAACAATCAAAGCTGGACAGAGGCATCACTCAGTAAGCAGTCAGATTTGCAATATATATACAATGTCCTAAACAACAACTGATCTGGTCATCTGTGTACCTACATATTGAATAAATGTAGTTCATGGCACCAGAAAAAGCACTCTGTAAGGCAGAGCACCTATGACTGAGCACCAACGTTTCTTCTGAAGAAATGCATTTTTCTTACCAGTAACAGATTGAACCATTCCTCAGCACGTGATGTTACTGCTATCCAATTACTGTTCAGGAGGATGAGTTTGTCCTCCACTAGACTTTCCCTCCCTTTCAGCACTGCTTTCAAATTGTCTCCTAAATCACTGATGCTCTTGAGTTGGACTTGGCGTTTCTCAATCTCCTTCTGTGTTGCCTACATGAGCAGAATGAAAAATAAAAGTTCAGGAAATTTAAAATTCTCCACACTAAGAACTTGACATATTTAAATAGCTAGTAAGTTCACACTAAACAACACACTCTTACTTCCTATAGGAGGGGAAAGCATTCTGTGAAGAAGAGTAAGTTTAAAGCAAATTGTTCCTCTTTAGCTCCAACAAAATTGTAAATGCTTTCCATAGCCTCGTAATATATTTTTGTAATTGTTTCATTTGAAAAGGTGTGAGTTATCTCTCACTCCAGTGTTCAAACTGTTGTTTTAATAATTATTAAACAAGAATCCACGTTTTATAATATTTATATTGCAATGTTTAAAGTTACTTTGCATATAATAAAATGGCACAGTTATCAAATTGCACATAAAGTTTACATAATAAATGGAACAATAAGAAAATATTGTGATGCTGTTTTAAGATTTGGAGAACTCCACAGAAAATACTCTAGTGAAATATTTTAATATTCCTTCAGTATTTCCCAATACAATTTTTTACAACAGAAATCATGTCCTTCACTTTTGAAAGATTTCTTAACTGCAGAAATGCATCTTTTTATTACATTCACATGGGATTTCACTCTGAGAACTAAAATAGTAAAATAAGCTATTGTCCACAACATCACTAACCTTGAATGACTAAAACACTGATGCAAGATCAGATTTTCAGCATCTCCTCCCACTATTATCTTACCTTATATAAGAAGCTTTAAATTATATGTCAGGTCATATAATTATTCATGTCTTAATATTTGTTGCAGCATGCAACCACACAATGCAGAATATAACAATCTTGTTGTATATTTATGTAGAGGCACAAATTCCATGCATCTAATATCACATATAACCATTTTTATGGGAGAAATTTATCTGAGCTCCTTTGCACCTGTCATGGTTTAAGCCCAGTCAGCCATGCAGTCACTCTCTTACTCCCCAATGGGGAGGAGAATAGAAATAATGTAACTTCCACGGGTTGAATAACAGTCCAGTAACTAAGATATAACACAAACCACTACTGCTAACAACAATAATAATAATGATAAGGGAAATAACAAGGGAAGAGAATACAACCGCTCACCACCTGCCAACTGATGCCCAGCCTGACCCGAGCAGTGATATGACCCTTCCAGGTAACTGCCCCCAGTTTATACAGTGGGCATGATGTGCTGTAGTATGGAATACCTCTTCGGTCAGTTTGGGTCAGGTGCACTGCCTCTGCTTCCTCCCAGCTTCCCCTCCTCCCTGGCAGAGCATGAGATTCAGAAAGTCCTTGGTCAGATTACTGAGCAGCAACTAAAAACATCAGTGTTATCAGTGCTGTTCCCAGGCCAAAAGTCAAAAACACAGCACTGCACTAGCTACTAAGAAGGATAAAAATGACTGCTACTGTTGAACCCAGGATAGCAATGATCCAGGCATCTATGATCTCTGCTTATAAAATAAAGCTTCACTTAAAAGTTACATGGTCCAAACTGCACACAAACAGAAGGTAGGAGAAAAGTAAGAAACACTAGTCTCCAGAGATACTTATTTCTCAAAGATAACTTGAATACACTAAAAGAAGAACCACTTCTAGTCAAACTGCAATCACAGTTCTTCCATCTCAGGAACAACACTGTTACTGAAGTAAAACCTCACCTTTATATCTTCCACCCTATCAAACCTCTCACGGCCACACATCAGTATAGTTTCATTGATAATTCTATCTCTAGGAAAGTAGAATTTTCAGTTTGTAGTAAAGACAGTATAGAAATTTTTCTTTTTGGTACAATGCAGTCTTAACAGTACCTCCAAGTTGGCATATGTAATGTTTAAAGCAGCAGCTCACATTCTATGTTTAATAGAATGAATGATCTGATTTTGTAATGTTATTTCACAGAAAAAGTTTTATACTTGCATTTCATTGGATTTTCCACATTCTACCAATTTTTTCAAATACACAGGATATGTAATAGAACCAAGGCATGATTAATGCAAATTATTAACTAGAAAATACATAATTATAGAATTTGAAATGAAGTGTTTCAAATTTCAACAAGCTCTTGTCAGATTAAAGGAAAAAACATGCCCTTTTCTAGTACAACTTAACTGTTTCCCAGCAGGTACAAAATGCCATCATAAAAAAAAAAAAAAAAACAGTAAGGCAAAGAACATGGAAAATTCTGCTCAGTTTGATTATCTTTTCTGAGCAACTTCCATTTGGAAAAGAATCACGGAAGCATATTTAGATGGGTTGTGGTTTCCTTTGTATTTTACGTGTTTAAAAATTCAGAGCAGCCTTTAGCTATTTATAAAAATATAAATCCTAATTAGAAACGTAAATTGAGGATCAGTTAATTAAACGTCAATTTAAAAAAACTGCTACCCAAAAGCAGGATATGTAATTCCATCTGTGCAACAAAATGTAACACTGATGTGCCTGATCCTAGCAGCTTTTCCTTCAAAGACTAGCTGCACCTATGGGCAATATGAATATTAACACTTTTGTGTATTAGCAAGAAAGAGACATAAATAACCAATGTGATAAGTGAACAGTGACATTTTCCCCCACCTTCTTAAAAACAACCAAACATTGAGACCTTCTATACAGCATCAAAGTGAAAAAGCCATCTTCCACAATAATTCAAATCAATTTTTCAAAATTCTTATGTATGAAATCCTGAACCCACTCAATACAGATTTAAAAATAGCAGGATCTGAAAAGACAGTGGGATTCCACACTGCAAGATCAGCTATGACGTACTCTATATGCCATAATGGGTACTGGTAAACTAGAAACATTTTTTTCAGTTCTATTTCAGGTTCCAATATTCAGTGAATTGGTCTTCACTTACCACCTTTTCCTGTCTATTCTTGGGAAATAAAAGAACACATTTGAAAATCGTGGGGAAAAAAACCAACAAAAAACGTAAACAGTCTTGCTGTATTTAAAGTCCCTTCCTGTTGCCCTAACATCATATTGCATTTCAGCTATGCAGTTTGAAAATATGTAAGAAAGATATAGAATTTTAATTTTAACTACAGAATCAAAAGTGAGTTCTATAATAAAAAAAAAAAAATAAATGACATTAAAAACATCCAATGCCTTTAAAAAAAAAATAAATCAAAAATGCCACCGCAATGGGTTCATTATGAAACATTAACAAATAAAGTGGCGAAATTCTTCCAAGAAGGTCTAAGCAATTTATACATTTTGATTTTGTGTGCTCATTGGGATGAAACCACATAACATAAAGAAAATACAGAAACCTATTAGAAATTGGTAATTTTCTGATGCAATCTCACATGCCCTTTTGAGGGAACAGAAATGTGTAAATAAAAGGTTGAACTAAGCATTGTAACACCCAGAATTCAGTTGTAGCTGTGAAAATTTGTCAGCAGTGTGCTCAACAATGCTTTAAAACAAACTACATTCACTCAGCCATTTATCTTTACAGTGAATTTATTACATTAACTTTTTTTTTTCATTAGGACTAGTCTATTTTATTTATAAAACAAAAGTTTATTCAAGTGTGTATTACCTGCCAGAAGACAAAGGTTCCATAAATACTTTCAGCTCCATTGAAATGTGTATACAAATTATAGAAATTGTATTAAAGGTGTATATATATATATATATATACACAGTCATCTCTTCTCTATGTATGCCTCCATGTAGGAACACATCTACTAGCAGATACAAGAGTTAAAGACGATGGCAATCTCTTCATTCACACTGCTGTTCAAATTTCTGTTAGACGGAATCATGAAATGTCTCCTTGGAGGAAACTCTTGTACTTCCAAGTTTTTGAAATACCAGTTATAGCTATGTGGTACAGGATACCACAAGGGAAATTCTTTGAACCAAAACCAAATCATTTCATTGAATGAAATCTTTCCTTATCTTTTAAAGGAACCATTTTTTTTTCTCACTTTTGTTTCTTAGAAAAATGCCGAGTGTGCCTTAATGAAAACTCGGAAATCACATCTGCACTAAACCCCCAAGACCTGAATATTTCTAAGAGAAACGGCACATAGGTTTCCAGCACCCAGGAAAGGAAAGGAGTCGGGCAGATCCTTTTTCTCTGTTAAAACTCTGCATGCAGAGCATGCCTCTGATGACCAGTTTCTAATCTCCACCCTGGTTGAACCAAAGGAAGGAGAGAGAGCAAGAAGACTACTTGAGCTTGACTTATATCAGTCCCTACCATCAAAACATCAGGAAATAAGCTGTAGCTACAAATAAAATAGTAGTTATAGATAAAGCTTTATTTAAGAAAAAAAAAAAAAAAAAAAAAACAACAATTTCAGATGCCTCGAAACCTGGATAGAAATGAGATTGCTCTACAGTTTTAAAAGGCATGGGGATAAGCTTTACTGTGAATTCCTGAGGTTTGTATGTGCATATAGTAGTATTTTCTCTATTTTACATATGGATCAATAGGATGACATGGTGAATAATGTTAGCATAAACAAAGGCAGTTTCTTGCACACTTTGAGCAGGGTTCAAAGCTCTCTCTGTGTACTGTGGCACACTCTTTCAGTTTACTAACAAAGACTATTGGTTTGGTTTTGTTGTTTTGGGCTTTTTTACTTGCTGTTTCGTAACAGAATGAAAATCATAACCTCCTTAATATGAGCAAATCCTAGGAATGAATTACATTTGAAAAGCTACATAAGAATGGCTTTTCCTGAGTATGTGGCGCATAGGGTTTCTGAGGTATACTTTATAATGATAATACCACCATGTAACAAGTTGAACTGCTGATGTTTTTTTCAAACAAACCAGAACTGTGATTATATGCAGAGGATAACATTTTAGCTGGGGTGGTCACTGGCATATGTAGATTTAACATAAATTAAGCACCTGTGACTGAATGAAGAAAAAGCTCTGCATTCCTCTTCTACATACTCTGTATGCCACAGACTCCTCGAAAGTAATCTTTGCAATCTGAACCTCTCTAAAAGAAATTAGGTGGCTCGGGTCTCCTGGGTGCAATGTCAGAATTAATCAGAAGCTGGCATTATGGCCTTCTCAGTGGCTGATTATACATAGTTTTGTTTATTCACAGCACATCTTTTATTTTTATTGCGTTCTGGCCCCTGAATATGAATCAACTGTCACAACCTTAAGATAATATTCTTTTACTCATTTTACTGACAGGAAATATGTTGCTAAATGTGTTAGTTGACGTAATTCTTAGTACTTCAAGTCAACTTTATACTCCCTGGTATTATATACTGCACTAAAATATTGTTAAAGCACTGGCAGACACATACTGCTGATAGTAGGGAGTGATACAGAACTTTTCCTAGTAATACCATCTGCTATTCCATTTTTGAGAACATGGTTTCCTGGCAATCTAATTCTTATCAGGCCAGTTCCTGATTAAAAGACAAATAAATCCCTCAGTAGTTAATGTCTTCAGTGATAAATACGTTCACTAAATAAGACTTCTAATTACAAAAGGATTTCTAATACATAATGTTTAATGACTATCTTTTCACCCACGTCATTTTTCTTATCTATTAAAACAGAACCCCACTCAGAGGGAAAGATTCAGCTTGTCTCCACTGAGTAAAAAGGCAGGATTTACAGTCTTCAGTATGCTGCCAATCTCAATTCACGTAACTCAGCCAAGTTCTTGTTGCATCCTTAGCAAAATTCTAGACATGAACAAATAAATAATATACTTCACATCCATATTAATGCTATGGTTCATTAACATAATTTCCTACTAAAGATGGATATTCATTTTTATTTCTGGGTGATTATACCATGAACACAATGTTTGCATGGATGATTATTTTTTTTTAATTTTATCCTCTGTAATTATCTTTGAAACCCTCTGAGTTTTCACTTTTAAGAAGTCTCGGGTACTGAAAATATTTAGAAGTGCAGTAATAAATATAACTGCTACCTCATGCTGTAAAGGAAAAAGATTATGAGCTCTCTGCCTAGTTATGTCACCAGCAGCACACATTCAATTTTTGGTTCATCCACACTACTCAGTTCTCTCTCCCCCTCCATTTTCCACCTTAGTATTTCTGCAGATTTTCCTCACAATGGGTATCTGCTGGGCTTAATTCATCTCCCAGTGTATTTCATTAGATCGGTTGCTGGTTTTGGCAGGCTATCTACCCAGGATGTCCAAAGCCCAAAGCTGGGACATTAATCAGATACTGTGAGGCCCTGGTTGTGGGGATTGAATTATTAATATACAATTTTGTATGATGTCTCAAGAAAATCCACATAGGAGTAACAGTACTGTACTTATGAAGTACTCACAAGAATTTCAGAGTGTCAAGTATCACGTGCAGTAAGTAACACACGCCTCTTTATGAAAAGGTATAATCATTTTACATCATTTCTGCAAACACTTAAACTTAGGAGACTAGGATCTGCCACCTATGCTGTATGTTTGATTCCTCAAAATTAAAAACGTGTTCGTATTTATGCAAATATTGGCTTATATTTCCTAAAGGGAATCTAAATAAAGGAATTCAAACAGGCACTCAGTACGTATATACTTCAACAAGAGGAAACTTTGCTCACTCAAAGTTGGATTTTATTCTTATTTTAGTGATGAATTGACTGAAAGAGTGGAGGTAATATATAAAGTTATACTGCAGTGAATGTCTTGGACAGGATTGTAAGCCAAAATACACTTTTTACCAGTATTTCCTGTAACCCTTTATACAGAAGTTCCTTGTAAGAATTTATAACCCCAGTAACATTCCTTAAGATGAGGAGGTGGGGTGGTTCCTGCTTGATATATTTTTCATGTTGATATTTGTCATTTTAACTAGCTTTTCTTACTTTTTTCAATTGTCATAAGATAAAAATATGTTGTACATGTAACAAGCATAACAAGGACTTCCCACTGTGTAACTGCACTCGTCATTGGGCTTTAGGTTTTAATTTTGAATCTTCTGAAGCATTAAAGCTCATATCTAACAAGTAAATGATACTAAGCACAAATCTTTCTATTTAAACTGCTCTGAAGCTATATATTTCTGGATCAACTTTCCTGAACACACATGTGGGAACATACAGTGTGGATTTCTGTTGCAGTAGAACTGTACTGTGTAGCTTAACACAAATATGATTCTTATTTTCACGACTGGGTAAATGGACTGAATAATTGACACGTTAGTTTGGAAGCATTAAAATCGCAAAATTGCCTAACCTCTGTCTTCAAAATCTGACACTTGTCCTTTATTATGGGTGTTAAGATCACAATATCAATCAAAAGTAATGAGAGGAACTGCACAGACTTTATTGCAGGAGAAGCAGCAAGTGAAAATGAGGTTACATTGAGCAGCAATGTTTATTTCAGGGACCGAGATTTTGATTTGAAAGTCAAAGCAGCAATAGTCAAAGCAGTAATAGTAAGATACAAGTAGCAAAAGTTGTTCTTCATATATTTTTGATACTTTTGAAATTTGTCATTCTTCAAAACTGATGATGAAAAAATCCCAAATGAAAACCTCATAAAAGGCATACAGACTTTCCTTGATTATTAGTTTGTAAATCATCAGTGCATTTCAAGGCTAAAGAGATTTTAGCAAGCGCAGATGCTTGAAAGGCACAGTTAAAAATAAAAATAATAAAAAATCCCAAACCGAAAAAAAAAATAAAATGAAAACCCAAATCAGAAATAAGATTTTACTCCAGTGCCTTTAATCTGCTCAGTCTTTAAGAAAATTGGTAATGCCTGTGTATTATTCATGACTATTTCTATAATGCATGGTGAAACTGGTAAAATAAAGGATTACATCTATTAACCAAAGCAGAAGCAATAAATTTTTGCACAAAAAACACAATACCATCTAAGGTCAGTGTTTTGTTTTTAGAATTTTTTTTTTTTTCAACTTATATAGAAACACGCAAAATACTGCTTGCTAACATAATCATTTGAACTTTTGAAGCTTTGGATAATGTCAAGCATAGTTTCCTCTGAAGCAGATTTTAGTAAGTATGCACAATGATGACTTGGCTTGTTTACATTCTGAGTTCAATTGGATTTATTATATATGCAGAATATAAAATAGATACCATGCTACGACTCAACATCACACAGAGAAAAGGCTGTTTGATATAGAACTCTTGTATTCCATAATGATTCTGTAAGATGTTTATCTAAACTGTAACATGTGTAGTAATTTTGAGGAATGTTACATTTATGCTTTGTATTTTAACTAAAATAAGAGTTCAAGGTCATGTCTCTGAAAGTAAAAAGTCCCCAGAATGAAAACGAATGAGTTCTAAACCAAAAAGGGTAAGAAAACAAACACCCCACCTCCTGGCCACTGTCTGAATGAATGGAATATATAGTGTTCTGACATTCTTTACCTTTTATCCACTGGAGTTGTTTTACTGTGTAATACTTTTATAATAATGAGTAGCATGGGCTGAGAGAAAAAAGGATCTCTGTTTATATGGATCTCTATTTACATGGATATTGGAGAGATAACTTATAGCACTCTGAAAAATGAAATTTTAACTTTAAATTCACCATAGAAAAGGTTACTGCAATATGAAAGTGAATTGTACTATTGATATATGCAGAGACAAGATGATTTAACTTTTTAGAGCATTAATGTTAGTGTAATGACATTAGAGATTATTACATAATTAGAGATAATGCCTAACAGTTAAAAATTTTCACTAATTAAAATGCCAGTTTTTTTTGGTTTTTTTTTTTTTTTTTTTTTATGAAAGAAATAAGTCTATCTTTCTGTAAAATGCATAGACTGAGATATATAAAGGTACAGTGTGTGATACATTGTTACCTTGCCCCAGGCAATTTCAGCATCCAAATTACTAGGCATTCCCTGCACAGCTGATCTCTTCGTCAATTCTGCATCTGTTGCTGCAAGCCATTCTGTCATAGCATTAATTTCTTTCCGTAGCTTCCGGGACAATTTCAAGCATTTCTCTAGCTCTTGCTTTTTTTCTGTCACCTGCAGAAGAAAACATGTTTCTTAACTATTCAGTTGAACAGATTTAATGATTTTTTTTATACATACCATTTTCTATGTGCCACATTGCTATAAAAGCTTAACTTGCAATTACACAGCCAAGGTGCACTATTAATAGAGTTATATCTTGCCTAGTTTTCTCAATATCTGTAATTTTGCTCTAGAATGCTGACTTATTGGCTCTCAAAGTTGCTGCTCTTGATTCTCCTAAGACATGGTTTCATGGTTTCAGCGTGTTGTACCTTACTTACAGCCAGTATTTGTTTTCTTAGCAATTTTTGGATATGGGATTTGGGCTAAAGTTCTTGTTTCTTTGTACTTTATTGCAATGGCTTGTAATACAGGCGGGCTCCAGAAGCAAGCGGGGGTGGATGTGGTCATGGACTTGTACCTGGCCCTCTGGCTACTCTTCACTGTCCTGGCTCTTGTCCTCACCTCCCTCTGCATGAGGCTGTGGGAAGCAGAGGGGAGGCAGCCCTGGGAGCCGCCGGCGGCCAAACAGCCCGGGAGCGCTGCCCCGGGCACCGGAGCCAAGCTCTGCAGCTGCCGAACAGCAGGAGGGGGCAGTCGAGAAGCCGAGCCCCACGGTGGCCGAGAGCATTCTGCAGCAGCCACCCAGGAGCCCGAGCCCCAGGAGGATGCAGGAGACCACACAGCACTTCCGAGCAAGGCAGAGGAGGAAAATCTGGACTCAGACAAATAGCAGCTGGTGGTGAGAGAGCCAGCAAGCACAGCAGCTGCACCAGCGCCAGTGACAAGTACAGCAGCCTCATTTGAGAGCTCTGAAGGGTTTGAATGGCCTTTGGGTACCCTTCAGACCTGCCTGCTGATTGTGATGGGGATCACCATGTTGGTATACATACACAGTGTGTTCTACCCACAGCCATTGGTCTGGCCCCGAGAGTTAAGCAGAGTGGGGTGTGGGCCTTGTCTGGGGTTAAACTACTATCTAGGATGACCAAGAGATTTTCCCCAAGGCTGGATAGTCATGAGTGGCAGGGTGTGTAGGACAGTATGGGCGAGTACCTAGTCCACTGGGGCCCTCCAGTGCTTTGGAAGCATTGAAGATGGAAGGCAGCTGTATGGAGTCCCCAGTGAGAAGCTGCAGAGGCTGCTGAAGGGGAGGGTTAATTATTTTTGGTCCGGTGGGCCCATGACACTTCAGGCCATCAGGTCAGAGATGCAACATACAGATGGGCTTATGATCGAGGGGTGGACTTAACAATGGACACTATTGCCCAGGTTTTTCATGAGTGTGAACACTGCAGACAGTCTCTCCTGCTCTGAAAGACTGTTACAAGAGCCCAATATCATGGACTGGATGGACTTAGCAACTTTATAGGGATTTGTCCATGCACTGAGGGATGATCTTTCTACTTCTGTGTGTGTGTGGATGTATACATATATACATGTGATGGTATACTGAATATGTGGGATCTGAGCATGACGTGAATGGTATGGAATAAGGGGTGGATAATGTCATGGGTTCAGCAGTAGCAGTCATTTTTCTCCTTCATAGCAGCTGGTGCAGCGTTGTGTTTTTGATTTTGGGCCTGGGAACTGCACTGATGACACTGAGGTTTTCAGTTACTGCTTGGTACTGTTTTGGTCTGACCAAGGACTTTCTGAGTCTCATGCTCTGCCAGGGAGGAGGGGAAGCTGGGAGGAAGCCAGGAGGAAGCAGAGACAGGAAACCTGACCCAAACTGACCAAAGAGGTATTCCATACCATAGCATGTCACGCCCAGGATGTAAAAAAGGAGAGGAGAGACCCGGAAGTGAGGGGTGGGGGTGTGCACTGCTTGGTCAGGCTGGGTATAGGTGGTAAACTATTGTACTCTTTTCCCTTATATTTCTCTTGTCATTACTATTATTGGTGATAGCAGTAGTGGCTTGTGTTATACCCTAGTTACTAAACTGCTCTTATCTCAACCTGTGGCATTCTTTCGATTCTCCTCCCCATCCCCCAGGACTGGGAGAAGAAAGAGGGAAGAGTGACAGAGTGACTGCTTGAGTTTGAGAGGCTTAAACCATGACAAAGGCAAAAACCTACAAGAAAAATACCTGCATAAGACAGAGTTTGAGCTTGCAGAAAGCTTATGCTGACCTCCTCTCTTTTGAAGTCATGCACAGTAAATTAATTTGGAACAACTGAATTAACGGGCTTTCCTTGAGAAACAAAATAAATGTCAAAACCCTTCAAATAGAATATTTTCATATAGATAGCCATACAGTGATATTGAACCCTCAAGGTTTTTTCTATGTAGGTACACTACACAGAATAAAAAATAAAATCTCTGCCAAAAGCCCCAAAAATCTTGACATTCAGAAGTCACTGTTGAACTAAAGCAACACAATTAATTAAGTTTTCAACTTGCTCAATATTTTGGATATGAAGTACTATGGACAATCTGTTTTAGTTCTTTCAGGCATATTATACAGTAACTGGAAGGAACGCTAAGTATTTATTTTATTTTGACTGTCTGACACTGCATTTTGGTGCAACCTGGAGGATTACGGGGAAATAAAAGCTTTCCTGCAAGCCCCTGATCAGGGAGAGAAGTTTACATATACTTTGTAGAGAAGGCAGAAAGTCAAAGAATGATGTCTCAGATGGAAACCTACATCACAATAGACATCAGGCAAGTAGTAGTTAGAAAATATAAAATAATAAATCCTGTTCTGCTGAAGTTTAAAAAAGCCTAGTCAAAAAAGGTGGATTAAAAGTGTTCCATAGGTCACTAATATTTAACAAAAAAATTACTAACTACTTTGCATGTCTATCATAATCAAGTGAGATACTGATTTGTAACCATTTTTATACAAAAAGATCTGTCTAGTGTCAAGTATCCAAAACTGCTACCAGCATTTGCTTAAACTATTTTGGGATTTGACACTGTTTGAGTAGCAGCACAATGATCAGATTGATTCCTAGCTCGACTGCCAAGGAGAGTTTGAGGTTTCAAAATCTATTAAGATGCTACAAGATTTGGTACATGGCTTTTCTTATCCCTTAATAAACAGATCAGATTTCCCAGAGAACAAGCCGTAAAGTGTCCCTGATTGTACATTATCACTCTACAGAGGCTTGCCACTAAAACGTCAGAACATTTCTTCACTGAATATTCATTATATGCTTACTTGTATGCCAAATTTAATAAATGAGACCTCAGAAGTTTTAGTCAAGGCAAGAGGTAAATCCCTGGAAGGACCACAAACCACAGCTATTAGAGCTACATTCATATAGGGAGCCATAAATCCACATATGTTTTTCAAGTCTTCTTCTGATAAGTATTAATAGTCATTGTAAATAACTATTTGCAGGCACCTAACTGCAATACAAGGCAGACTGTACTAGCCTGACTGCCTGGGTAAGAATTCTAACCACCTGGTATACTACAAAATTAACTTCTTGATACATGCTCAAACACAGGAAGAAAATTTGTTTTGCTATAAATATCTCTAAACTCTGTATATCCATTGCTGGCGGTGTTCAAGGCCAGGTTGTACAGAGCATTGGAAGGCATGGTTTAGAGGGAGGTGTTCCTGCATATTGCAGGGGGGTTGGAACTAGATGATCTTAAGGTCCTTTCCAACCCTAACTATTCTATGATTCTATAAATAATACTGCACTATTTCCATGCACACTGTATATATCCAGAGGTTACCGCTTGATCAGTTTTTGCATTTTAAATGTAAAAATTTATTTCGAAAGAAACATAGGAAACAGTGCCCTCTAAAGGCCTTCTATATAATAAAGTGATATCAACAGCACTATCTCCATAAATTTTCTCTGTATTTTAAAGCTCTTATAGCTATACTAGCTTATTCACAAAAATTCATAATAAATAAAAGTAAAATGAGAAAAACAGTTATTTGAAGTAAAATAAGGGTGTTTTACTGCCTTTCAGTTTTACAGCCAAAAATTCCTGTGCAGCAGCAGGATTGTGAAGAAAGACCTAAGCTTGTAATAGCACCTACTGCATACAATGCCCTTAGGAAAGCAGCAAGAACATTATTACTGCTACTCTTTTTTAGAGTGCAGCTCCCTGTTCTGATGAATTACCATAGAGAGATTTGGCACAAGTATGCTACAGAACCTACCTCACAGACACTCACAAGTAACAAACTACCTAAATTGTAATACAGTTGTTTGCTTCTATGTGTTTGTGTCAGAAAGAGGGAGAATATGAGTAAGTAAGTGAATGCATAAGCATTCATTCCTAGGGCAAAGAGAGGTTTTAAGGTCTGATACTACCTAAGCAATTAGGACTATTAGCAGGTGCTTATATATACACGTGTATGTAAAAAAAAAAAAAAAACCAAACCAAAAAAAAAAAAAAAAAAAAAAAAAAAAAAAAAAAAAAACAAAACCAAACAAACTAAAAAAAAAAAACCAGGAAAAGGAAAACAAAAAGGAGGATTAAATAAATTATGATATAAAATAATAAATCCCTATACCTTCCTCATCTTAAGGGGAAGACTTTTTAGCCTCAGGGAGTCTAGTTATGATACCTAAAATGTATAGAAAAGCAGACAGCATGTATGGAATTTACAAGAATTTTTCTGTCCATTTGAGAGCACGACACTTTATTATCATTCATCATGTTTATATTAAAGCATTTTATTTCCTTAAAAATGTGTCTTATGATTGTTTCAAATATAGGGGAACTTCCTGAAGCAGTACACATGAAATCATACAAGTAAGTTTATGCTTGAAGATGTGTTTTTCCCTCAGACTATATATTTCAGTACTGAGACTTACTATTTGTTGTAACTTACCATTTTTCTCTTAACAAGATTTTTACTCAATACAATAAATTAGCTCCAATAAGGATTAACTGATTCTATGATTTTATGATTCCACAATTGTTTTAGTTCTGCACCTCTGGGCTTTTGTGACTTTCTCTAAAACTCTTTAACTACCATTAAGTAAATGTGAGAAATTACGTCAAGGACAACAAAGCTAAACACAGCACTGCAGATTGAGTGATTTTGCAATACGGCTCACTTCTGATCCTGAGGGCATGTTTATAGAATCATAGACTCATAGAATAGGGTTGGAAAGGACCTTAAGATCATCTAGTTCCAATCCCCCTGCCATGGGCAGGGGCACCTCACACTAAACCATGTTACCCAAGGCTTTGTCCAAACTGATCTTGAACACCGCCAGCGAAGGAGCATTCGCAGCTTCCTTGGGCAACACATTCCAGTGCCTCACCACTCTCATAGTAAAGAAGTTCTTCCTTGTATCCAATCTAAACTTCCCCTATTAAAGTTTGAACTCGTTTCCCCTTGTCCTATCAATGCAGTCCCTAATGAAGAGTCCCTGCCCAGCATCCCTATACGCCCCCACAGGATACTGGAAGGCTGCTGTGAGGTCTCCACGCAGCCTTCTCTTCTCCAGGCTGAACAGCCTCAACTTTCTCAGCCTTTCTTCATACATATGGAGGTGCTCCAGTTCCCTGATCATCCTTGTGGCCCTCCTCTAGACTTGTTCTTTCATTAGTTAAGAGAGGGTTCTTATAACAAGGAGTAGCCATCCTGGTTATTGCCTGTGACACCATTCTTTCTGTCCCACTGTTTAGAAAATAGGAAGGTTCTGAAAAGAACCAAGAAAACTTCATTTACTTACCATACCAAAATTAATCTTTACTTTGCCAGTTAAAAAGAGGGCGTGGTTTTGTACCAAAACACACAGCTTACCTTTGCACCCAATTCATTATATTGCAACTTCAAAGCTGTAAGCCTTTCGTCCAGTTCTTTTGGGTTCTCAGTCTGCTGTTTTTGAACAATCTGCCTCCCAGTTTTTATTACTGTTTCCACTTCAGACTTCACTTCACTCAGGCTTTTATATAATTTCTAATTAAACAGAAATATGAAACACCACCATTAAAAAAAAGTAAATCAGAAAAGACTATTGAAGGTATTATACAGATATACTAGAAGTCTCTGCACTGTTTGTTGTAGAAAAACATACACGAATGAGCACTATCCACTTTTATTTGAAAGCTAAAGGAAGTGATAGTTATCATGGAATGTGATCTAAGGACAAAAACCAATAGTAGAAATGTTACAGAAAGTACAGGCCATCACTACTTGTTTTAAAAAAGTATTAAGGTTGTTTTCAAACTTTTTTAGACAATGCAGTATTTAGAACAACAACAGATGCCTTCTGCCTACTCATACAGCTTGCTGGATGTATTTAAACTAAAAATAGGCACTAAACTTATTAAAAAGTCTAAGGTTTTCATGCCTAAATCAAGAGACTGGCAAAACAGAAGATTTTCCTTACACTTACTAAGTGTAGTACTGTTCAAATAATTAAAAAATTAAGAAAATAACATGAAAAAGTAACATAATGACATTAAGTCAAAATATATTACATAGTTCACTGCATTTTCCTGCATTATTTCAATGACTAAGCAGAAATAAGGGATAAATGTCTGTTCAGTGAGGACATGCAAGCTATCTGTAAACACAGTACACTCCCTAATATTTCAAAGGAGTGATAATGAGAAAAAAGAAAGTATTCACTCTTTCTGTATGCAGAAAGTCACTATCATCATCTAAACATATGACTTGGCAACTCAAGCTATTCAACAGCCAAATAAATACCCATGTAGAGCAGCAGTTGTTTTTTTTTTTTTTTTTTTTTTAAATCTAAGAATAAATTTTGCCATGGCTTGGAAATTCCACTAAAACACACAGTGGAAAAAAACTCCGTGTTCCAGCAAAATGCTGGAAAGTAAATTTACTAATTTATACAGACATGTAAAATAGTTTATACTACACTTTTTTAATCTGCTTTTTTTTTTTTTTTAGCACTGTAAAATCTTGCCTAGTATGTCTGGACAGTAAAGACAAGACTTTTTTTTTTGTAGCATATACAACAAGAAAAAAATCCCAAGTACATATTATGCATAATCTAATTATCAAGCCAATTCTTAACATTAGGATTATTTTATTTACTTCAATGTATATATGTATATAGTTTGACTGCTTTTTAGATGCTTAATATGATAAATACATTCTTCATCATGGAAAACCTGTCAACAAAGTAGGAAGCTATTATATGATGCACACTGGCGAATACCTGATGAGATACTATGACTAGATTCTAGAAATAGAAACATTATAAGATATTTTTGTAGGTAAATATGCTCTAAAAATACCGTAAGTCTTCCACAGAACATGACAGGGCTGCAAAAGCTAGCTGCCAAGTGAAGATACTTTAATACAGTTCAGGGCTTCTAAATATCATGTCATTATAATAAGAATGTGAATCTAATTGCAATTACATTAAAAAAAAAAAAAACAAAAAAAAAAACAAAAACAAGATGCAAAGAAATAACATTGACTTGTTCCATGCTTATTTTTTGATTTATATTCTTATATTTAGATCTGAAAGAGGTTCATATAAAAAAAAAACAACTTCAGGCATGCCATTGCCCCAGAAAAAACAAACAAACCAACCCCTAAAACCCAAAGCAACAACAAAAAATAGCCCACAAAATAAAACATAAATCTGAAGACAAGGATCTGATTGTCCTGATTTTCACTCTTAAATCTCCATTTTATTGTGATCAAGCACATGGTGTTTATCTTTCCATTGATTTTGCTTCAACAGTTAAGGGGGTAAAGCATGACAGGGATATCAAAGTTTTTTATATATATATATATGCACACAGATTTCCTTATATTCTTTAGGACATCTTTTGGTCTTCAATTGTAAGAAAGTCACAGGCTGCCATCTCATGGAAGCTTTAATCTATGGTTTTCCTTTATGTTTTTTGTTTCCTGGTGAGAGTAGACTTGTGCACTGCAACATCTCTATTGGTCACATTATGGAGCTCCCTGGACATAGCATATCACAGAAAATAAAGCCAATCCAGTGAGATAAACTCACTTGCAAGATAGGAAGGGGGAATAAGAAGGGAATCCTGACCAGTCTTCTCACACAGTGAAAGTGCATGACTACTGTTTGAAAGTTCACCAAAATGAATTATTTAATTAGCCTCCCACAGAAGAAAAGAACAACATATAGAATGGAAAATGTTACTGTAAGACTGTTAGAACTATTGTTATTATATCCAGGAAAACTTTGAATTGAATAAAATTTTAAGAGTACGATGTCCTTCTAACCTCATCTGCAAACAAGAGAAGTAGGGCAAAAAGGATCAACCCCTTCTCTCTACCCTCCTCTTCCTGAAAAATATCAAACTTTAAATAAAAATGTTCCTATAAATTTGAGTAACTTTGCTGTCAAATCTTTCTCAGAATCTTTTCTAATATCTCGCAAAGAAACATCGATATTGCAATTCATAATACTTTGAAATTTGAAAGGCAGAACAGCCAGGAAACAAATAGAAAGACAGCATCTTTAAATACTCACCATGCAATGATCCAGCTGTGACTGTACTACTTCCTGCTCAACACTCTTTGTGTCCAACTTGGGCACCTGCAATTTCACTTCATCTAAAATTCTTTTACATTCTTGTAGGCGCTGTTCAAAATTGGCTGGCTTCTGAAACAAGCGAAACTTCATGAAGACATCCTGAAGCTTTTTCTGAAAAGTAAATAGCAAATGTGAAAGCAATTCAATACTGACTTGAAACTAAGACTGAATACAAGTTTTAGACCTGTTTCTGGACACTTTGAATCCATTATCAATCAAGAGATTTTTATTTCAAGAATTGAAATCTTTGGGGAAAAGCATCAGCAATAGAGAATCTTGGTCTTCACAGGATGAAAGAAAGTCTTACGCCATCCAGGACACTGGATGCAACTGAATTAGTGACAAAAAAAAAAAAAAAAAAAAAAAAAGCTGAAGAAAGTGAGATTTTTGTATTTTCCAATACGCAAAATGTTGGTGGATGGATGAGAACGTAGGCTTAATGCCTTGAGGACAATACATCCACATTCCAGGCTGGATGCACATCAGCTCTAACACCATGTTGCTGCTTCTTCGTATTAGAATTGAATCTTTTAGTCCCTCAAAGAAACCTGAATAAAATGGCTGGGCACTAAGTACGCCTAGCACAAATCCTGAGATTTAGAGTATAAAATTGATTTCTATTTCAATGTAAAAAACCCCATAATCTAGAGTAATAAGAAAGCAATTTTCAGGCAGAAAAATCTATGACAAGCATAGCTTCTAATTTCACAATTTTCATAATTTGTTTGTGCATTAATTATATTGCTTGCTCCTATGATTCCTACTTCAGGGGAATGGAAAATAATTAAAGATACAGAAAAGAAAAAGGATTTTAATGATCTTTTTTCAATAAGACAGAGTGAAGTGTTAGTAGAATAAGTTTTTTCATTGTTTGAAAAAAAAAAAAAAAAGGCACAAAGTAATCTATGCATGACAAGAACTCAGCATATGCAAAACCACTTTCTGATCTATCTTCAGATCCCAGACACTTCATACCAATACAATGTCATCTGTACTATACAAACTTCAGAAAAACTGTAATACGGAATCGAATCAGCCTATATATAGGCATTAGTAAAAATGTTTGCCACATCTGTCAAGAAGACAGGAATCACAAGCAGAAAACAATTCTGCATAACACAAAACACTGTCTATTTCCAGCTACTCCTTCCAACGATTTTCCTCATTAAATACTCTTAATGAAATTGAGATCCAATAGGGTAAGAAAGGAAGTCTTTCCCTAGGTAAGAAAATAACTGAATAAAAACAGGAAACAAATGGTAAGAATAAGACTTTTTGTTGTTGTTGTTTTTTTTTTTTTTAAGTGTATTTGCATACACTAAATTCAAAATTAGTTTTTAATTCTCTTGTGACACTTCAAATTGATGATGTTGGTCAACACACTAAAAATGAGGGAAAAGAGAGGGAATGACAGTACAAGTGGTAGATAAACGAAAGCCATCTCTGAAGACTCAGTGAAGGATGGCACAGTACTGAGGATCTGCAGGAAAAAAAACCAAAGAAATTATATTTAATTCACCCCAAAATTAAATAATATGTACCACAAAAGAAACACTAAACTTGATGTGCAACAGGTAGGATCTGGATTACCTATTAGCATTGTCACTTTATTTATAATAAGTTATATCATATATTTCCATTTATCTCCAACAGTTTTCAAAAAACTATTAGCTCAATACTTAAAAACAGATGAAGTGGGTATCTGAAATGATTTGGAAGAATAAAAACAATTCAGAATAAAAAAAAAAAAAAAAGGGAAAAAACCTGCCACTGTATAAAAGTAATTGTATAAAGCTATATTGTGCCCCAATAATGTGATTAGTTTTGATCAACTCCTCTCTGAAAATTTATGTAAAAATAGAAAATATATAAAGAAGAATGACAGGACAATCAAAGCTATATAGATATCTAAAGTTCTCACTATGATTTAACATAGTTGACAGTCTGGAAAAGAGACAACAACTAAGGAGTAGTAAAATTAATGACATGCAAAAAGTTCAGACTCAGACTGAGGCACATGGTCATCCAGAGAAGCCTTTCCAATTAAAAAAAATTGTGCATGAAGACAGATTAAAAAAAAAAGAAGGAAAAAAAACAAACAAACAAAAAAAACACATAGAAAGGGTCATACACCCTTGCATGCTGTTGGTATTTATAAACGCTTGTATACATAGTCATCTGATGCCTGCATTTCCTGATAGAGTATGACCAACATCACAGCTGCCATGGAGACTATCAGGTAAGCTAATGTGGAGAAAGACAGCAAAAGAAAGAAATATAAATATTCTCAACAAAGAAAAGCTAGTCCTGTGGATAAAAGGAAATATTAAAAAAAATCAACTTGTTCATTTCAAATTAATTAACTCTTAAAAAGCCACTGTTATCCATAATAAAATATAGAATGGAAGCTAAGATACATAGAAAGATTTGAGAGATGAACAAAAAGATGGCCTTGTTTACTGTTAATACTATAAAGAAATGATGTGTCCTTCCTAATAAATTATGACAGTTTGCTTTGCAGCCTGAAAAACATTGGCATTTATACAAAAAAAATAAAAAGGCACATAAAATAGTCAATAACCCATCATAGATTAATGTGTAGAAATGAGCATTGTTTGTTAGTGTTAAGTCTTCTTCAATTCCAAATTGGCCTGTGTCTATTAAACTAGATAAAATAAAACATGAGTTAACATTCTAAACTGATGACTGTAACATACTGCTCAACATAGATCTGTCTTTTCAGTACAGTTCTACCAAATATTTTCAAATATTTAACATACTTTTAGCTGTAAATATTTTCAAATACCTCAAAAGGTATGCCAAAAATCCGCACTGTAGTTTTATTACTTACAACTGCAGCACATTCAAAATACTTCTTACATGGTGCTCCTACCACCTGTGTACCCTAGAACTTTTGCCAACTAGACAGGAAGGATTTAACAGAAAATTAAGCAGTAAGAAGATATGGATGGCATGCTTTATCAACTATAATATCCTAGCTAGAAAGGAGCAGCTAAACCAGAAGAGATACGTTAAGAACACTTCATATTATAGTAGTTATATTACTCATGCTGTTTGTTTACATGAGTGGAGGAAAAATTGAGGAAAAAAAATTGCATACCTGTGCAACATCAATTTGGGAAAGCACTCTTTTGGCAGCATCTTTACCCCGGTTTCGTTTCTTCATTTCTTCCAAACTAATCTCATGGCTTGCTAATTCAGACTGTATTTTCTATTAAAAAATCATGACAGTAATCAGAAGGGTTTGAATAAAATATTCATGTTCTTAATATTATTTTGAACAGTTGATTTTTAAAGTTATTTAGCAGAAGTATTATTAGAGGAAATTATTCAAAGAACTACCTTGTAAATTATTTCAGTTTAATATCTCTCTATCATAATATAATCTTCTCCTACTCAAACATATAAAATTTAGATTTTAACATAATCTTGATAAGGAAATCTTGATAAAATTATAGGAAAAAAATAATCTTTTTCTTTTTCTTCTGAAGGAAAACAACAGTTTTCATTGGGAAGAAAATTAAAAATTAATCACAGAAAAGAAAAATACAAATAAGAAAGTGATTTGCTTCACTTCTTATTACTTTCATAATACCAACAGGCAAGTTGAGAGAAAACTCATCAAAGCATTCTAAAATTATGTCTCAAACAGTATACAATTTCTGACATATTACTGACCAGAATCTATGTTCAGAATCTGTAGATATGCTAAGTGAAAAATTACTTATAGTTCATTAACACTCTAACTTAATCAATTTTCTAACACAAATTTCTGGTTATCTCTCTGCAAAATGAGTGTGCAAACAAATGATCACAAGAAAAATATCATCCTTGCTGGTTCACTATAAATCAAAGACAGAAGAAACAATTAACTTAGGCAGCATTGGCTAATGCAGTGTAATGGAAAAGAATTCCCCAAAAATATACCGATAGAATGCAACTTAGAGTGATTCACATATTTTTGTTTAAATTGTTAGAAAATGAGAAACTGTTAGTAGCAGAATTGCTAGACAAGCACTGTTGAGAACAATTACCCTAAGAAATACAGACAAGATATGTTCCCACCAGGAAAAATATTTGAGACCATTACTTCTCAATGAAAGAGCGATTTTAGATACCCTAAAGACCAGATTTAAGTTTAAATACAAGCACATGCATTTATCCTATATGATAGTAACTTCTAAAATATGAAAACTGTAGTTCAAAAGACTATGAACAATTATTCAAATAAAGACAAGTGGTTTTTAAATTACAATTTGATCCTTTAAAGCTCGATTATAAGTAAAAATGAACATAGAGGAATACCTCTATGTAATCAAATTTTCATGGGTTATTGAGAAAAAGTCTGTTTACACTGCATGCTGTCTACTTTGTAGGGGTATTACATGGTTATAATGATTTGTATTATATAATATCTTGTATATTACAACTCTACACAGAGAGCAATTTTTTTCAAATCATATTAAAAATGTAAATTTTAGGGGAAGATTTACAAAACCACAGAAAACTATTAAGTCATTACAGAATTTAATTGCCAAAATATGAGTCTAAACTATCTAGTACTATTTAGATAAATATTTTCATGAAGCAAAGCATTTATAAAAGCATAATGACTGACAGAAAGCTGTCCATTCAGATTAATGTTTTCATTTAAAATTATCATAATTGTACACTTTCTATTTTTCATATTTTGAGTTCTTCTTGTCAAGGTTATTTATTGCGAGCAGTATCTGGAGCAAGAAATAGAATTTTTCTAAATATGATATTTTAGTTTTCAGAAAACAGACTGTCAATTAAAAGGACAACGAAATCAACAACAGAAAGCTTATTTAACAGTTTATTTTGGAATATTTATTTTCTTCTTGTCTATGTTTAAAATTTCTCCCTTGAGGTGTACAACACTTGGACCAACACAGACCAAACTGTTGATGGTGACTCAGCATTAGTTATCCCTTGAAGCCGAATATTCCCTGATATCTTGGAAGTCAGAACAGTATATACAAGAAAGAAGCAAGTCTGATGTTAGAAAAATATACTATATTACATCCAGTATTTCAACTACTTGTTTCACCAACCTCATCAATTAACCTAGTTTTTATTATATTTTCAAGTTTACTTTGTTCAGCCTCAGAATCACTCTGGAAATAATGTAATTGAACAGTTCTTATCTGAATAGGTCAGAACAGCACAGCACAGCACAGATAAGAGTAGTATTTAAATAATTAGGTCTTATGGGACGTTGCATGGAGATTATCTTACATTTTTAAATTGCTCCGCAGGAGAGAGATGAAGCATCACATACTCTGATATCAAAATGTAGTATTAGAGAGAACAAGGACATTAGAGGAAAGCTTAAAAGAAAAGTTTGTAAGGCTTATAGCAAGAAATTTTGCATTTGCCATTTCTATTAAGAGGCAGACTATATCAGTCCTGAACAGGTGTAAGGGAATTTAGCATACTTGCCTATGATGCCACTTATCAATTTTGACATGACCATTTTGATTTCTTTGTCCATTTTGACTTATGTATTTATTATATCAACTTCTTTTAAACACCCACAAGAAAAAACTCATTTTCTTTTTCGTTTTAGTTATTACTACCTCTGTTTTTCTAAGTGTTTCCTGTGTATTTTGTCATTAAATAAAGAGTATAAACTGTCTTCAAGTAATTTCTAAAACGACACAATATAATATAGTTCATGTAACTAATAAATACTACCATGCATAAATTACTGTGTCCTACAGATTAAGGATTCTCATTTACAATCACTGGCATTTTTTCAGAAAGCTTATTAGTTTTCAAAACTTGTATTATATATGCACATGTACACATAAAATATAAATACACATGAAACCTAATTATGTTTACAATGTCATAGTCACACTGTGCGTATTCTCATGAAGACCACTTCTAGAACAAAAATATTTCAGGCCCAAGGGCATGGAATACATTATTTCTTTTAATTACTAGTATTAATTTTAAAAAGATGAACAGCAAATTGCAGAGTATATTACTACAGTGACAGCAAAAGCAGAGAATTGGCAGTGAAGCCAGTTCTAGTAAAAAAAACTTTCCTATCTTGAGTCAGAGAATAGAAAGCCAAAAGAACCAGCATGACTATTTGTCTCATTTGAAAATTGTCATGAACCTAACTGCAATCTCATGGTCTAAGAATAGCATTTAGAAAAAAGGGAACAGGACACAAACTCTGTAAGTTTATTTGCAACAGAAAATTGAACTAGAAAGCTTGAGCGTATGTTACTTCCCATCAATACTTGCCATCATAATTAGAAAATCAGTCATCCTGTTAAAAAAAAAAAAAACAAAAAAAAAAACAAACCACAAAACAAAAAACAAAACCACAAATGAAGAAATGCTGGTCAATGCTATTCAGCCTAACAATTGAGAGATTTTTTTGGGGAAAAAAGTCAAACCCAAACCCCCAACCCTCACTATTTAACTAAAAGGAAGTGATTTACACTACTAAAGTAAAGTGATACTACACCACAAAAGTAGCAGACAGTTCCAGCTGATGTAGTATCAGCAGATTCAAAAAAAGTTTGAAAGACAATCTGGAAAACATACTGGTGAAATGCTTTATTGTGGCAGGTCAGAAATACCATTTTCCACCTCAGAACTGAGACAGACTTTTCACTGCTTTTGTCTGCTCCTTAAGAAAGAAGACTCTGTTGGTCCTGTTTACTTCACAAATGGGTCAAGATCACAAGAGATGTATATTATAGTGCTCATTATCCTCTAAGACATTGTAATTTCATGTTGCCAGACCTCATTGTATTGTATTAGTTGCCAGCAATTCGTAATGCAGGGAGGAATTAGTTTGCATTAAATACTGACTATAACACAAAGATCACCAAGTTGTTAAGCTCTCAAGAGCTGGATAAATCCAGAAGAAAGATCCAAGTGATACATATATGAACATGTTCTAAGATGGGACAGGGAACCTTGATGTCACTTGAACTTAGAATGAGCAGCAAATAAGTGAAATATTTTGCTGTGAGCATGCACTGTAATGAGAAAGGCAAATCTACTAGTCTTGATTTATAATGTTCCACAAAAAATAAGCATAATAAATTATAGTTCATTAAATACTGGCAGTAATGAGATTGCTACAAGTTGCTAGAATTAACCATTTTTCCTTTTCTTTTATTCTGATTTCTGGATATGAACTTGCAGATTTGGCTCTCCGGAATTGCAGAGAACAGCTTGTTAGCTCTTGTATATTAGGTCTTCTGAATTGCATTTCTCTACTACTTATTAGCTAGACTAACAGCTCTCAATTATGGTGCACAGTTTAACTTCATTTTTGCTTGTGATTGTTATCAATTCCTAAGGAGTCAGGCTAATGAATGGAAAAAAGAAAACATTTAGTGGGCAGTACGGTAAGCTGATCTTCATAAATCAAATCATGTTTCTAATAGGCAGAAAACGTACAAAACCATTTCAGAACTGTTAGTGGTTACTTTTGAAGACTCTGAAAGGATAAACAAAATATGGGAATAATAGAAAAGTGCAGTTATCCATCCTCAAAAGCAAAAAAAGAATATGTACAAGTCATGCATTTGCAAAAAAATAAAAGAAAAACATACAGAAAATGACATTACAGCAGGACTGACACACAGGTAAGTCTTAAAAAGAAAGCATACTTAGTTTTGGATGCTACTTTTGAAGAAAAGATTAATTGAAGAGTTCAAACAAGAAAAGCAGAACATCAAAGAATAGAAATATGATTTACAAGGAAAGACTGAATAGTAAACACAATATTGTTAACTTATTCTCCATGTTGCACATTACAGAAGTCTACAGGGAGAAAAACAGACAATACTTGTCACATGCAAGTGAGAAGTAAAATATGTGTATCTTCTGTCTCATGATATAGCTGCTCCATGTAATTGCTCAAACTAAACAGAAGCACAAAGTGGAGATCCTCTCTCCCTTCAGAAGTTATTTAGTAACAAAGCTACAAATAATAATCTGAAAAAAATACTTTGTCATACATATAATATATTCAGTACAGATTTATTCACTTTCTGTCAGTTCAAGAGTACTCAAAAAAAAAAAAAAAAAAAAAAAAAAAAAAAAAAAAAAAAAAACCAAAAAAACCTCAAGTGTCAAATGATGTCATCAGTGATGATGACTTAATTCCCTGTATTTTCTTAGTAAATTCAGAGAAATTAAAGAGACTTTCAGTTGGGATTATGAGATCAAGCATGCTAAGAAATAATATTTCTTTCTGCAATACTGCTTTAGATTTTACCTCATTACAGCTTTTCTCATCATTATATCTTGACAAATCTGAATTGATTTATCTGTGCAGTTGTTATGAGATTGCTTTATCTGAATACAGCATCTTTAGTTATACTCAAAATGACTTGGATGAAGTAGATCTCTCGCATTAAATTCTCAGTGCCACATGGTGGAGTAAGCAGCACACAGAATTTATATTCAAAAAAATGATCCAAAGGTGATCTTGAATAGCACATACAAAACTTCCCTTTTGTCAACTCTGAAGAAGATAAACTGATAATTTCATTTAAACAGAGGAGCTAAACATAATATTGTTTTCTCAGATTCATTTCTGATCAGCTGAACCAAAGACCATTCCTCCCAGCAATGCTCTAAACAGATCTGAATTTTTGAAGCACAGATGCAGAACTCTCAAACCCTCAACAGCTTTCTGATTATAAATTATCCCATATGTTCTTTTAGATATGCAACATATATTGCTGAGTAGTTTACTAAATCCTTCACTATGGATAAACTGACCCTTGTCCAGAAACCAACATCACTCACTCAAAGATTCACATTTCAGCTGTGCAGACACCACTGTAAGGGTATCTTATTATAAAAGAGCTGCGCCCGCAGAAGCTCCACAGGAGGTATAGATCTTCAGTATGCGCCTGTTCTACCACCAGTTGTCATGGCCATTCACTAAAGGAATGACTCAGTATATTTATCTGCATAAAAATGATTGTTTATTTCCTTTCCCTGTAAGGATTTTAGAGAACTTTTCCACTGAACTTCAGAGAACTTCAATATTTCCATTAAATTTCTTCCATTGTTAATTACTTTGTTGCTTTTTGTTTTGGCTGTTTGGTTTTTTTTTAGGTCCCACTGGCATTTAAAATAAAAATATTAAAGGAAAAAACTCAGCAGCCTCTATACTGTTTTTCCAACACTGGTTATATTATAATCAGGTGAACTTTACATTAGATAGTAAATCTCCAGAACAATGCCAAGTTCTAAAAAGCACTAAGCTGAAGTTCTCCAATGAAAGCATGCTTATTAAGGTTGGTTTAGTTTTGTGCTACTTCAGTTACTGAAGTGCTGAATTATTCCTCTTTATACAGTCTGGAATCATTGCCAATATTCTACCTGAGGATGC
>JASSUY010046435.1:0-22104 GCA_032466535.1 Forpus xanthops | reverse complement strand
AGGCACTGGAATGGGTTGCCCAGGGAAGTTGTGAATGCTCCATCTCTGGCAGTGTTCAAGGCTGGATTGGACATAGCCTTGGGCGGCATGGTTTAGTGGGAGGGGTGATCTTAAGGTCCTTTCCAACCCTAACTATTCTATGATTCTGTGATTCTATGATCCTCTAAGCTCTTGCTTGATGCTTTGATTACTGCTGCTGCATTAGTCAGTTTAATCAAAGTTGGGTTTTTCTACACCACATAGCATAGTGAGTACAACTCATTGATAGACACTGCTCTTAATACAAGACTATTATTTATGTGAGCATATAAATTGCTTGAAGTTACACACAGAACAACTTTTTCCATTTTCAAACTTCTGGTGAGAGTTGAGAACCAGACATGAGTTTATTTGTCAGTCGTTACCAAATGATTCTTAACTGCAAATTCATTGTAGCCTTTTCTAACATTAACTTCTAATCCTTTTTTTCATTGAGCCATGTCCTTGAAAGAGCTCTCAGATAGGTTTGACAGTCCACAGAGAAAAAAACCCTGACATATAGATAGTTCTGGCCTGCAGCAAACAGTCTTTCATTCCCACCTATTACAAGGGAGCCATAAATTCTGGGGTACCTTAGTCCTCCTACAGTGAATGAACCTTACAGACACAACAAAATGACCCAAAGCAATTCTGCCCATTTGTTCTTTTTCCCCTTATAAAACCTATGCATAAGTTAAGAGTGTTCCGTAATTTCAAGTCCTACAAAACAATCATAAAACCCCTGGTAGAAAATAGCAGTTGTAAAAAACCTTAATTCCTAAATATAAATCTTTCTGTTGAGCAAGACGAGCATTTTCTCAGAACTCTCTCAACAGAGGACAAATACATTACAAAAGCTGCTTCTGATTTGGAGATGTGCATTTCCACAACAGTTACAAACTGAACAAATACAATTTGACCCCCTAAAACCATTCCCAGAGGAGGAAAGAGAAGAAATCCAATACGCTCAGTTTGTGATGCTCACACAGCATCAAGACAAATAGATGCACAGTCCATTTATTCCCTTGAAAACGTACTGTTACTGGGATATTGAATTCTTAATAGTGCCCCCTCATAGAAACCAGTTTAACGTCTATAAATACAGGCACAAACATCACGTCACAGACCTCAAGAGAACAGCTCATGTGTCCTTGATATATTTTCAGGCAATTTTTATTTGGTAGTAAAGTGACTATCAGCCAATGCTTCAGCAATATCTTAAGCCCCAAGGAAGGCAGATACTGCTGAAATGTTGGCTGATAGACACTTTACATCCAAATAAAACAGGCTTGAAAACACATCAAGGACATATGAGCAGTTCTGTTGATGCAACCAACATGATGTTTGCATCGATTCGGAGAGATGAAATACGTCAGTTGACATAGGCTGCAATAATCTGTTGTGATCATTGCACAAGCACCTTGGGACACATTTCTTGCAAGGGGAGTGAAGGATTCGGTGTCACTTCAGTACAAACAGGCTATCCTTCCTTGAGCCAAGCAGATGAAGGACTTGGAAGGGGAGGGAAGAAAAGATTTTCCCAGTTATCATGGTTATTATTAGCTGTGTGTTGTCAGTGTAAGAAGTGCCACCAAAAGACTTCGGGTTCATTGTATAAAGAGGCCAGACAGTAGGAGAGACAAAATAATGTATATTCATAGAATGATAGAATCAGCCAGACTGGAAAAGAGCTTTAAGCTCATCCAGTTGAACCACTCCCCAGCACTGCCAAGGCCACCACTAATCCATGGCACTGAGGGCCTCGTCTCCATGGTGTGTGCACACTTGTAGGGACAGTGACTCCAGCACTGCCCTGGGCACCTCTTCCAATGCCTTTGGGGAAGGAATTGTTCCTCAGCTCCATCTAACCCTGCCCTGGTGCAGCTTGAGGCCGTTTCCTCTTGTCCCATCCCTTGTTCCTTGGGAGCAGAGCACAGCCCCCTCCTGGCTCCATCCTCCTCTCAGGCAGTTGTTGAGCAATAATATTCAATATAAAGGTACTTCTAGCCTCATTCTTAGGCTAGAGAAATTTAGACATGTGCCTGACACCACTGGCACCCAGAATTCAATCCTTTCCCCTGACGTTATACACTATAGAACACCTTTTTCTGCTTTAAGCCAACTTTCCAGCACGCACCTCCACACTTCTTTCCATGAAGACAGGCCATGGGATCTGCAGAGAGGATTTGACTCACAGAGCAGCTAGATTCACGTGCAATTGATACTGTAGGTTGAAAAGAAAATGCATTATATTAGCATTATTTATAGCCTGGAGATAAAATTACATGCCCTAAGTGGCTATGCTAATGGGAATTTTACACTGTTATGGTGCGGAAAAAGCATTCAAGACCAGGTTGGACACAGGGCTTAGAGCAACCTGCTGTAATGGAAGGTGCCTCTGCCCGTGGCAGGGGCTGGGACCGAATGAGCTTTAAGGTCCCCCCCAACACAAACCAGACTGGGATTCTCCGAGGATTCTCTGGGATTCTTTGAGCTCCAGGAGGAACCTGGGGCACTCATCCATACGGTGCCATTGGCCTCGCCGAGACAGCGCAGGAGCACAGCGGGAGGAACCGAGCAAAGGAGGGGATCCCGGAATCCGCCTCAGAGCCGGGCTGTGCCCCGAGAGCTGCAGGAGGAGCAGCGCTTCCCACGGCGAGGACTACATTACCCAGAGGGCTTTGCGCGGCGGAGGGACTGGCCAACCCCGCCCCCTTTCGCGAAGCATCATGGGAGTTGTAGTCCGCATCATCCCCAAGCTCGCACAGTAAAGTTTCCGCGCCCTTTCGAGGACCTCGCTGCTCTCCAGCGGGGGTGCGCGGTTTCCATGGCTACGGCCTCGCAGCCAATAGGAAGAAGCGTTCTGAGCGTGGTGGGTGGGGCGAGGCGAGCGTTTGACCAATAAGGGTGGTGGTTGTTGCCGGGTGTCCTGGCAGTGGGGACGGCAAGTCTCCTTGGGGCCGTCCGTGCCCGCGGCCTGGTGTGGCGGGGCGGAGATGGGCGGCAGCGGGAGCAGTACCCGGCGCGTCACCTTCGAGGCGGATGAGAATGAGAACATCACGGTGGTGAAGGGCGTACGGGTGAGAGCGGGGATCCCCCCCGCCGGGCTTCTCAGCGGGGCCCTCGGGGCCTGGCTCCCCCGAGCTCAGCCTCCCTGGTCCGGCTCTCGAGTCTTAGCGCCTCAGCGTTGTTGGCTCCTGCACCTATAGCCTCGTCCCCTCGCGGTTCCGCTCCCGTTTCCATTCCCTGTCCCGCAGATACTTCCGCTCCTGTCCGACTCTTGGGTTGGGTGTTTTAGGGGAGCCGAAGCAGTCAGGGGCACTTCAGGGGCGTCTGTCATGGCACGAGGCCCACTGTGCGTAGGGAGCTGCGGTAGGGGAGCCGTGTCCCCAGCCCCGTTGCCAAAGACAGGCGGCAGAAAGGTTGTAGGAGGCATGTGTAACTAAAGACCTTACTCTGTCTTTCCTTGACCTCTGTGTGTGGGAGCTCCTTCCTCTCCCATATTCTGCTCTGGGACACACTGTGTATCCACTTCCTGTGTACCTGCAGAAGCATTCCCGTCTTTTCCCTATTTATGGAATGCTGTGCCTATAATATCATAGAATAGTTAGGGATAGAAAGGACCTTAAGATAATCTAGTTTGAACCCCCTTGACACTAAGCCATGCCACCCAAGGCTCTGTCCAGTACCAGGAGGCAGCTTGGAATGTGCTCAGTCTTGCGTCTTGGAAGACACTGTAATTCATACCAGGAGTGATAATGAGTTACCTTGTATTGTTGCTTGTAAAGAAGAGTGCTGCAGCATGGTCACTGCTGCCTATTTCAGTATCCCGAGATCTGTTATTTGTGGTCATTTAATGCTCTTGGGCAAATAGGTGACAGGAATGTCAGTGCTCACAGCAGAGTTCAGGTGCTTTGATGTAGTTATGTACTGGGAAGGACTATGGGAATTCTTGTAAGGTGTCCCTGGAATAAAACATCATTGATATCACGTGTAGTAGGAGCATGTATCTGCATTAAATGTCCGCTGTTAATCAATAAAGCAGCCAAAAGTGGGATATACTCAACTGTTTACAGGCTTAAAACTAGCTGTGAAGTTAACTTGGGAGTTTTAAAGGTTGGGTTAAGAAAGCTTACACCGAAGAGCGTTTGCATTTGTGCATTTAGACTGTGTTAGGTGAGAGATTTTGGCACAGTCTTCGTCACATGGATTTCTGCCAGCGAGACACGTCATGCTGTAGGTTTAATGAAGGATTTCCATATTAAAATTAGCTCTCATGGGCAGTAAAAGAGTCTTTTGATAAAGTAGGTGTTGGAGGAAACTAGCAGCAAGTTCCAAGTTGGAAAACAAAAGCTTCCATGTTGTTATTTCTTTACCTTCTGTTAATGTTACCTGTGGGTTACAACGCATGAAACTGGACCTTGCTCTTACTCTGTTTCTAGTTTGTTTTGGGCAGTGGATTTGTGCTTGCATGTGGCAACATGAGAATGAGCATTGTGACTTGCCGTGACCACTCGTGTTGCAAAGGTTTTTGAGGGCTTTATCAGGATGAGGTTCCTCCAGGGTTAAATGCAACTTCACAGTGTGCAGTTTTAACTGTCAGCCAAATCACTGTGACAAGCAGAAGGCTGAATCATTACCAGCGGCATGGCAAAGGGTGATGTTGCCATTACTGTTCCTTGTGTCCTGTGTTTTGTTGTATCAGTTTCTTGTGTTCTTTGAGGGCCAAAATTGTTCAGGGAAATTGTTTGCACTCGGAGTTGCTGTTCACTCTACAAATGAAGTAGTTGATTTTGCATGGTGCATAGAATTTGAGCATCTGTCATACATCCTTCTGGAGCGTTATGCTCTCTTTTTGAAGTTTTACTTCATTTTGTGTTGGGATAGAGGAGGGGAATGAGGATCGAGGAGCAGATGCAGCCTGACTGTGTTTGGGGTTATGTTTTTCAGCTCTCTGACAGTGTCATTGATCGCATGAAGGAACCTTCTTCACCCAGTGGAAGGCCACAGTCTCAGAACCGATCATCAGGTGCAGGTACACCCATGGTTTTCTGGTTTTGGTGTGAGGAAGAAAATCAAATGTGCCTTTCAGAGCATTGTAGTGACTCAGATGATTTTTGATTAACTTTTTTGGCTCATCTCCTTTTGAAGTAATCTGTAGGTTCTTAGAGGTGTTAAATTACTCTCTGTTTTCTTCTCCTTGACATTAAAGTGTAAAGCATAATGTTTGTTGGACTTGATTTTCTACTTGGTTTTCTTTCTATTATCCATTGCTAAAGACTTAGAAAAAAAACAAACCAGGAAAAGCAAATGCCAATTGCAAATATCTATTGAGTTTTGAAGTGGTAATTCTTTCTGAACACTGAATTTTAGTATATTGAGCTTCCCTTGAAATAGGCTTAAGCAGACATTACAGTATGCCATTTTCCTATCATGAGGTAGTGGAAATAAGTGGCATAGAGTTTATACAGAGAGATGGATTGACATAATGGTTTCCTGAACTTTTTATACTTCATTATTGAGGCCTGTTCAAGTGCATGACACAGGACTTGTGCCAGGCACCTGCTACTCTGATTTGAAATACATCAGCACAGTGAACATATTGTAGCTACTACAAGAGTAAAAATGAATGGCAGAGATAAGAGCATATCTGAGTGATCAGTGATTTATAGTTGTTGATTATGAAGCTGCAAGGTTCAATTAGGGCTTCTTATCGGTGCTTCAGAAATATTAATGCTGTCAGTCTTCCCTAATGGCCTTTTGCCTTGATGCTTACAAAAAAAAAATCCTCCAAAAGTTAACACTTTGAAAATAGATGCTATGAGGGGTGAAGCAGCTGTGCTCTGAAGCCAGGCAGAGAGAGATGGGCTGCATCAGACTGGGGAGGAGCAGGCTCCTTAAGGGGAGACCTTCGAGCAGCTCCGGTACCTAAAGGGTCTATAAGAAAGCTGGAGAGGAGCTTTGGGGAAGGGCCTGTAGGGATAGGCCAAGGGGAATGGCTTTAACTGCCAGAGGGGAGACTGAGATGAGCTCTTAGGCAGAAGTTCTTCCCTGTGAGGGTGCTGAGGCGCTGTCTGGGTGTGCCCAGAGAAGCTGTGGCTGCCCCATTAGTGACAGTGTTGAAGGCCAGGTTGGACACAGGGGCTTGGAGCAAGCTGCTCTATTGGAAGGTGTCCATGCCTGTGGCAGGGGTTGGAACTGGATGAGCTTTAAGGTCCCTTCCAACCCAAACCATTTTATGGTTTATATGCGGTAATGCTTGCATATCCTGCTTCCTTTAAAAGTGCTTGTTGCTTTTGTATCCTTAAACTTGGGCCTGGGAAGTGGTCTTGTGAATAAGCATCTGTTTCTGGGACATAGTGACTGGAAGTGAAGGCTGTAATAATCAGTAATTCTTTGCTAATTCACATGTATGTATGTTGCTCCTTAATTCTGTTTCACTTTGTGTTGGAAACAGTGGTTTGGGTTTGTTTTTTTTTTTTTCCATGTTTTTGGATTTTATGTATTGAAAAGCTTAATGAATCACTTGATGGCTCTGCAAGCTTGGGAAATCTTATGCTTATTTTGCTTTAAGAACTAGTGATTTCGGTGAAGTGCTTATATTTCCCCAGGAAAACATAATCGATGTTATACCTCAGTTGCTAAAATGATTTGTATATAAGAGGATAAAATTATAGTTAAGTGCAAGTTCCCATACCATGCATTACTCTTTCACTGAATGAGTTGTGATGGGGAATTGCAATCTATTTAATTTCTTGGTGCTGGAAGAGCAGTCCAACCTGTTTGTTTCTTTTGAATCTACATTTACCTTGTCAGAGTGTGTTTGGCTCATGAGGTGCCATGATGGGAAGGGCACTTTCTTCTAAGCAAGTGTTCTGATCACTTAATACTGAACTACTCTGATGGTTTTGGGGGCTGCATCCCAAATCTGGGGTCTTTTCTGTGATACAGATGATTCTTGGTTTCTTGTTAAAGCTTCTTGCACTGTTGATCCTGCCCCTCTGCTTTGCTCTTCAGAGACTCCGCTTGCAGTGTTGTGTACAGTTTTGGTGTCCTCAATCGAAGGAGGACATGAAGCTGTTGGAGCAAATCCAGAGGAAGCCATGAGGATGATCAGGGGACGGAAGCACCTCCTGTATGGAGATAGGATGAGAGAGGGCTGTTGAGCCTGGAGAAGAGAAGCTGTGTGGAGACCTCATAGCAGCTTCCAGTGCCTGAAGGGGGCTACAAGGATGCTGTAGAGGGGCTCTTCATCAGGGGCCGTAGCTATAAAACAAGGAGTGATGGGTTCAAACTGAAACAAGGGAAGTTCAGGTTATATGTAAGTTCCTTACTATGAGGGTAGTGAGGCCCTGGTACGGGTCACCCAAAGAAGTGGTAAATGTTCTATCCCTGGCAGTTTTCAAGGTCAGGTTGGACAGAGCTTTGGGTGACATGGTTTAATGTGAAGTGTCTCTGCTCATGGCAGGGGGTTTGGAACTAAGTGAGTGTTTCTGAGGTCCTTTCCAGCCCAAACCATTCTGTGATGGTTTATGAGAGATGTTGGTTAATGGACATGGTTAAACCTTGGAGATGGTTACTGAGAGACCTCTCCCCACACAGCTCTTCACCTGTGTATAGCATATATGACTGTGACTTATTCCTGTGACAGAGCAGATCACTTGCTACTTCTGGAGAGAGCTATCCCAGGCTGGTGGTGTTAGGATGTTGACTCTGGCTGGGCAATTGGTTTCCCTGCCTTTATATCTTTATGCCTTGTAGACAAGTAACACTTTTCAGTGGAAAATGTATCTAGAGGGAGAAACATTAGAGCTGTTAGAACCTGCCATCTCTTTAAGTCAAGTCTTTGCTACCTTTTGGTGGAGGAATAGTGGATTAGATTACATGAAAAGAATGTGGATCTTGTTGCTTGCCAATAGCTGATGAATTTATTGATTTCAGTTTGGGGTTGGAAAATGAAATTACATACGCTTACACTGAAATCTGACATCTAAACACTATGTCTTAAGGCATCTCGGCTTGCTTGGATCATTTTCTGACTTGTGAGTAATATTAAATGCACTAAAATATTTAACAAGTGTAACAATCTTAAAAGTATGTCTCAAATTCCTAAAGCAATATTGATGGGAAGTCATTTGCTCAGATAATGAGGTTAGGTTTAGGTTTTGTTTTAGGTCTTTTACTCTCTGAGTGTGTCTCATACCTAAAGCTTTGGTCATAACAGGGAAAGGGAATGGTTTGATTCATTTTAGCTCGGTGGATAGCTGAAAAAGGAGAACAACTACTTAAATTATCAGGAACCTGCAGCTCAGACAACCATTTTCCCTTTGCAGAGGCAGATTACATTGAGGCCACAGAGGTTTTTTTTCTCTTTTAGTTTTACTTTAACTGCTTTATTCGTTATTTTTATTACACTGTCCTCACAAAACCAAATTAGTAAAGGACCGTGTCATACAATACTGTGTATTGGGTGGGTGAGTAATAAACACTGCTGCTGCCTCCTCAGGAATTGGGTTAGACCTTGTGTGCTTATGATAGGGAAAAATGTGTTTCTAAACTTGTTCATTCACTTGGAATGATGCTTGTTGTGTGGAGTCTAATGGTTTCTGTGTCTTTTGGTGCAGTTTCAGTGGCTTAAGGTGTGGTGGCTCAGTTGGACATCTCTAAGGAAGTATTGTTCAGGTGTAGAGAAATGAATTGGGTTCTGGAGATGCAGTCAGGATGTCGCTGAACTGTAGGAATGCAACCTTCTGCTTCTGAAGAGAGCTACTTGGTGGGATCTCACAGGAGGTTGCTCTGAGGGGTAAGCTCAGGAAAGGTGAGGTCCTTAAGTACAACCTCTTCCCAGTGCAAGAGCAGTGCCTTCTGGTATTCAGGAAATGAGTAGCTATATTGAGAGGCTGGGCTGGTTAACCTTGATAGAGCCTCAGTGTAAAAATGAGGCCAAGCAGGAGCTGAAAACAGAGAGACCACAACAGGAGTAGATTTGTGCATAAGGGGAGAGCAGTAGATGTCATCTACCTCCACCTCATCAAGGTGTTTAACACTGGCTCTCACAGTATTTGTGTGTCCAGGTTAGGATGTTGCAGTTTGGACATAGCTGGGTGACAAACTGGGTTAAAAAAATCTGTTTGGATGGTCAGGGTATGTCTAGTGGGTCATACTCTACCTGGAGGTTGGTATCATAGACTCATAGAATAGTTAAGGTTGGAAAGGACCTTAAGATCGTGTGGCGGTCTGAAAGAGTTTGTCTTCTGTAACAGCTCTGTCAATGTCCTGGAGGAGGAGGTAGATGGAGCACATCCTCTTCAGTGCAGATGACCACAAATTAGGGAGATCAAGCCAATATGTTTGAGGGCAGGGCTGCTCTCTGGAGGGATCTAGGCTGGCTGGAGGAATGAGCCAACATGAACCTCATCAAGGGCCATTCAAGGCCAGGTTGGACACAGGGGCTTGGAGCAGGATGATCTTAAGGTCTCTTTCAACTCAAACTATTCTATGATTCTATAGTATAATACAGTGACATGCAGAGCAAGAGATGCTTGCATCCATGATGCTACAGGGCTCACTCCTGCTCTCCTGTTGGCTTGCTGTAGTGCCACTTAGTTCTCACTGAGTTACTTGGAGTTAACTTTTATTTTCAGTGATGTGTCTTGATATTCTTTGGGTTAAAGGTTCACTATTGATTGAAGTACCTTATTATCAAAAGGTGAAACATCTTATTACTCACAGTCTGCTAAAGATGCCAAACTTTCAGTGCTGTCATTCTAACAGCAAATCTTTAGTTGAGCCTGACATTCATGTCACCAACTTGCAGGAGTATAGGGAAGGTAGAATTATACAGGGGAGATGAAGCAAGTATTGTATAAATTGAAGTTCTCACCGTCTGTGTGACACGCAGGTGTTCTGTGAGTGTTTTCAGGTGTCTGGGTATGTCATTGTAAAATGGTGCTGAAATTAGGAAAAGCTAGCAAATAATGCAATTTATACACCTGGTTTTTCATTTAGTTCATAGAAATGTGGAGTTCAGGGCTGTGGAGGAGCTCAGTTCACTCTGCATCCTTAAAGTACAGTAGTAACCTCATTGGGAAGATGGAGTGTGATTAACAGAGGGTTGGGCAGACATAAGGAACATTTAAATAGGCAAAAAGCCCTAATTTAATGGCTTAAAGACATGGATTGACTATGGAAGAAATACGTAACTGTATGAGAACATCCAGAGCCTTATGAATGCGCATCATGTTTGTGAACAGAGCTTCCCCAAGGTGTGAATGCAAGCCTGGATGTGCCCAGGGTGCTTTCTCACTGTATTCCCAACCTTTATCCAATTCAGAAGTGATGTTTGCATTCTCCTCTGAAGTCTTGTCTTCAACACGTCATCGAGACTGTACCTTTGGGCTCCTGCTTTAGTTGTGTTTCAAGTGCTGAGATGTTCTTGGAATAGCAGCCCTTTAACAAATGTCTAAAGGTAGAACAAGACTGAATGCCAAAAGGTGTTGGAACTTCTCATGCAGATGTCATGTGCTTACAGCTGTAGTTTGATGTTACAACTAACCTTGTGGCTGACTGATCATGTCTGTTCATATAGTAACTTAGTGTCCAGTGATGTAGAATCACAGCAAGGTCTGGGCTGAAAGGGACCTTAAAGCTCACCCAGTTCTAACTCCTGCCCCTGGCAGGGATGCCTTCCACTAGAGCAGCTTGCTCCAAGCCCTTGTGTCCAACCTGGCCTTCAACACTGCCAGCAATGGGGCAGCCACAGCTTCTCTGAGTACTCTCTGCCAGCACCTCAGCCCCCTTAGAGGGAAAAGCTTCTGCCTAAGAGTTCATCTCAATTTCTTCTCTGGCAGGTTAAAGCCATTCCCCTTGTCCAGTCCTTACAGGCCCTTGTCCAAAGCCTCTCTCCAGGTTTGTTGTAGCCCCTTAGGCACTGGAGCTGCTCTAAGGTCTCCCCTTAAGGAGCCTGCTCCAGGTGAACAGACTAACCATAGACGAGAATTGAAGTGTTTTCCCCTAATACTGAAATGCAGTTTTGTGCTGTTCAAGGAAAGATTAACTTTTCTTTCCTCTAAACAAAAAAAAGGCAGATAAATCAGTAATAACAGCTAAAAGCCAACCTAGCCAGCCCCCTGAAATACTCTTATCTCAGTACAGTAATGGGCTGCATGAAATACACCCACCTAAATATGCTCCAAGAAGTTACACTTACATTAATGTTAACCTGGAGTTTGTCATGATCTAGATGTGGTTCAGGTTTGATCATGTAATTGGAAGGATGGGTTAGAAGAGGTCTCTCTGTCCCTCTCTATTTTTCTCCCTCGTTCTTGGTAATCAAATGATGATGCTCAACTTTGTATAAAGAAAATGGCCCATGTGTGGGAGGTGACTGATGCCAGTATTGCAGTAACTGATTCCTACTCCCCTCTCTCCTTCTGCTCCTGCTTTATTTACTGTTACTCAGTGTTTTAAAGGGAAGTAAAGCAATAAATAAAGGTTTGCAAAGGTTCTGCAAATAGAGCTTGTGGGATTGAGTTCTATTTTGTTTGGTTCCCCCCCATAAGAGGATATTCCATGAATATTGGCATATATATTGTCATGTAGTAAGGGAGCATCTGATTGATTTTGAGGTTCTCATTTTACAACTGATAGAGAAATGGTGGTATTTCAAATGAAATCTAAGAAGCAGCACTCTGTATCAGGTCCTGTTTTACTCGATGCATGAGTAACTACATCTCAGATCCATTGTAATGACAGCTTCCTTAATAGTCTTTTTCTTCTACCAATTGTTCTCGCTGAGTGGCTTTTTGCAGAGTCAGAATTTGTCTTTCAATGGGCATTCATTTAGAAGTGTCATTTTTGGTTCTAGATGTTCTTAGAAACAGGTAATTCGTATGTACTGCGTGCTGTGTGCTTTTGGGTCTCTAGTGGGTTTGGTGAAATGAAATTTCATGCTATTCTGCTTAAGGCTGCATGTGCTCTATTATGGGTTTACTGAGTGCAGATGTTAGCTCTAAAAATCTTTAGGAGTAGTTGTGTGGTACACATATAAAGCAGTTTCTGTTGTCGCTACTTTAACAAGCATATCCAAAGTGTTTGCTTAGAAATGGCTTGCGAGTTAGAACTTAGAACAACCTGCTTTTGGATGTAGAAGCACAAGATGTGTGCATGCTAAAGCATCCTCTTCTAGTAGCTGGCAGAAAATCATGCTGAAAACAACTGCTGAGGCTGGTATGTGGTTCTTGAAGTAATTTCTAGTGTGGCAATAAGACAGGTAGGGAAACTGTCTCTAAAAACAGAGAAGGAAACGAAACTGGGAAAAAGAGGTGGTGCACACATGGTCCACAAAATGATATGAAGATACAAAGATGTTGAAATGGGACCTTAGAATCATAGAATAGTCAGGGTTGGACAGGACCTTAAGATCATCCAGTTCCAACCTCCCTGCTTTGGACAGGAACACCTCCCACTAAAGCATGTCACCCAAGGCTCTGTCCAACCTGGCCTTGAATACCAGTGACAGAGCATTCACAGCTTCCCTGGGCAACCCATTCCAGTGCCTCACCACTCTTACAGTAAAGAATCTCTTCCTCATGTCCAATCTAAACTTCCCCTGTTTAAGTTTGAACCCGTTACCCCTTGTCCTATCACTACAGTCCCTCATGAAGAGTTCCTCCCCAGCATCCATATAACCCCCCTTCAGATATTGGAAGGCTGCTCTGAGGTCTCCACACAGCCTTCTCTTTTCCAGGCTGAACAGCCCCGACTTTCTCAGCCTATCTTCATACAGGAGCTGCTGATTACCCTCGTGGCCTCCTCTGCATTTGCTCCAACAGTTCCATGTACTTTTTATGTTGAGGACACCAGAACTGCACACAGTACTTCAAGCGAGGTCTCAGGAGAGCAGAGTAGAGGGGCAGGATCACCTCCCTCGATCTGCTGGTCACGCTCCTTTTGGTGCAGCCCAGGATATGGTTGGATTTCTGGGCTTGAGCGCACACTGCAGCCACCTCATGTTCGTATTCTCATTGACCAACACCCCCGAGTCCTTCTCCACAGGGCTGCTCTGAATCTCTTCTCTGCCCAGCCTATAGCTGTGAAACCAAAACCCAGAGCAATAAGAGTTCTATGGAATTCCAGGTTGGAAGGCACCCCAAAGTTCACCTAATAAAACCTTTAGAGGTAGAGCATGACTAGACTAGATGTCCCAGCACCCTGTCCAGCTAAATATTAGTGTCCAATGTGGGAGGACCCAGCACTTCCCTGGGAGATGATTCCCATGGATGAACTCTAGGCACATTCTGAAGTTCATCCAATGTCTGAGGTGGACTCCTGGAAAGACAGCGTGCTGGAGTTTGTTTTCTGACTTCTGGTGTTCTTTGTTTTTAAATCTAGTCTTAAATGAAATTTGCCCTGACAATGTGCTACTTCTCTTCCCTCTGCATATTTCTTCTTAGTTTCAGTGCAGTGTCTATTAGAAATAAGAATTTGGCAGAAGATAATGACAGGCTGAAAACACTGGTTCTCTTCAGCCTGGAAAAGCTGTGTGAGGACCTCAGAGCACCTTCAAGTCTCTGAAGGGGGCTACAAGGATGCTGGGGGTAGATTCTTCACCAAGGACTGTAGCAATAGGACAAAGGGTGATGGGTTCAAACTGAAACAAGGGAAGTTCAGGTTAGATCTAAGGCAGAAGTTCTTCCCTATGAGGGTGGGGAGGCCCTGGCACAGGATGCTCTGACAGGCTGTGGCTGCCCCATCCATGTCAGTGTTATAGGCCAGGTTGGACAGGCTTGGAGCAAGCTGCTCTAGTGGAAGGTGTCCCTGCCCATGGCAGGGTGTGGGAGCTGGATGATCTTAAGGTCTTTTCCACCCCAGACCATTCTGTGATTCTGTAATGCCTGTTTGAGATACATTTGCCGTGGTCTTTGATAGGAATCTCTCCTGTATGTTCCTACAGGAATCGTGGTTCGCGTGTGCTCATGTCCTTGGCTTCTGTTGAGCACGAAATGTGCTGAAGATTGCCAGCAAAAAACATTGAACCATGTAATATTTCCTCTTACACTTCCAGCCTTTGACTTCTTTTGTCTGTGCTGTGTCTGGGCACCAGGATAAACCCCAGTTACTCCTCCTTTGTCCTTCAGAGACCTTCCTGGGATTAGAGGTCAAAAAGACCAGATAGCTGCCAAGATAAAAGGGTTTGTAATTTAAAGGACTCAGAAGTCATTTGGTGCAGCTTGAATGCTTTCGCTATCTTAAAGAACAACATCAAAAGTATTGATAATTTTAATGAAATAAACCCAGTGACTAAATTAGAACTGTTTGCTTTCACTAATGTTAGTCTTGATAGCAAGAGAATTGTCTTTCTGCTATATAGTGTCCTGTCTGGTTTTATAGTGGATATATTCTTAGCCAAATCCTCTCTCTACTGACATGAAGTAGGAGAGGGGCTTAAATGCATTTCTTTTCTTTGTGTTATTTAAAAATACCACTTGTTAGATATAATGTTCCTTCAACACGACAAGCAACCCTCCTAGTAAGAAACCCTCCCGCTTTTAATAGTAAATGCTGCTTTTCTTTCCATCACGATTTATTTACCAGGTAGAGAATCTTCAGTGTGATATTAAAGCATACTTTAAATGTCTGATTTATCACATTAAGATGAATAGAAAAGCTTTGTTTCTTTTTTTTCCTTTCATCTCCAGGCTCCAGTGAAGTGTTACTGAAGCTCTTCATCATTTGTCAGATGAGGCAGGTTAAGTATATTGTATAGTGCTGCTTCTTGAAAGCTTTGTACTAGTTGTTTTTTAGTTAAACAGGAGGTAACCACTTAAAGGAGTCTTTTCCTCTGCCTCAGGGGATCAGGGTGCAGTTTCAGCTGCTTTTTTCAGTAGCTGAATTCAGCTACAATTTACTCCTCACACTAGTTTGTATGTGTATTGAATTCCTTGATTTCCAATGTCCTCACGTTGAGGTGGTTTACTGGAGTTTTGGGCAGCACCAGACTGAAAGTGACAGTTCCTGGCTACTACAGCCTGGTTTTGGTAACTTTAAACAAGAGGAAGGACATGATTTCTTCCCTTTGCTTTTGTTTGTTGTGTACCTCTGACAGTGCTTCATGGAGCCAGTTTATCTGATTCTCATTTTTAGCTTCATTAGCTGTGCTTAATTTCATCTCATGTTAAGCATCTGAAAAATAAGCATGTAATCTAAGTCATTGAGGCTGGGGTGAGATATAGGGGTTCATCCTGTGAAAGGCTTCTCTTGTTCCTTAATCTCTGGAGCTTTATGCAGAAGGAGGTGAGGTGAGTGGTTCAGTGAATCCCAGACTGGTTTGGGTTGAAAGGATCTTAAAGTTCCTCCAGTTCCAGCTGTGTGCCACAGGCAGGAACACCTTCCACTAGAGCAGCTTGCTCCAAGCCCCTGTGTCCAACTTGGCCTTCGACACTGCCAGCAATGGGGCAGCCACAGCTTCTCTGAGCACCCTCTGACAGCTCCTCAGCACCCTCATAGGGAAGAACTCTCTAATGTCCCACCTCAGTCTCTCTTTAGTCTGTTTAAAGCCATTCCCCCTTGTCCTGTTCATCCAAGATGCTTCAAGTGTTGATTCTCTCTTTATTTTTGGTGGGGGGAGACAGTTTATCCTGAGAGAAAGGACTCAATTATTCCTGATGTTACAACGTGATATTTCTTAACAGGGTGATGTGATGTTGAGTACTATGAGATTTAGGGAGGAAGAGTATTATCTGCAGAAATTGGTATAAAGAATTAATAAAGGCAGTGATTATATAGAAGAGTGACTTCAGTGCTACACAACAGTCGAAGGAAACTAATATTTGGAGAAGCAGCACTGGTTATCACATCACTGTCAACCAGGTTGTAACGAAGGAGTTGTCTCCTGTATCTCTGTCAGTGAAGAGATTGCGGAACCCACTGACTCCTTTTGGTCTCCTCTGTCATTTGCAAGAGAAGAGAGTATGCTTTACTCAAAGATAAAGCAAACCATGTGCTTCTGAATTAACTGGAAGCATCTCTGCGGGCAGTCGGACTACTTCTCCTTTTCAGGATTTTCATCCCTGACCTCTTGCCCCTAGAACAGTCTGGTTTTCCCTGTACTTACTGAGTTCTGTACTTTATTTGCTGCTATTGGAGATGCTACTGGCTCTTGTGTGTGCTACTTGGTGTCTATTCAAGGAAGCTTAATCCTGGTCTGGAATTAGATCAAGTCTCTGCTACTCATTACATCCTTCTGTTGTATCTTGTTTTACTGCGAACAACATGTAACACCAAAAAGCTATCAGGAGTGGATACAGTAGGAGTATTACGTCAGTTTGGAGACCAATCATGGGCAAAAGTTGTGGTTTTTAGCAGCTCTCATTACCTGTGATAAAAAATATAGGTGTTAGGTTCTGGTTGTTGTTAAAACTCTGAACATTTCAGTGGTTGTACTTTGTTATTTCTGATTTGTGACAATAGTCATAAACATGAGCTTCATCTTGTGCACAGTTTTCAGTTGGTATTACAAGCACTAATGAAGTGCCAAATATTGGGTTGCAAATACTGACGTTACAACATTTTGAAGTTGACAACATTGTAGTTGTTTGCTGATAATTAAATATAAAGCCAATTTGTTGGAGCTGGAGGGAGATGTGTTACATTGCCTTGTAAATCCCCTTCACTTCCTTCAACAGGATTGTCTTTGCTCCTAAGGAGAGCAAATGCCCTTAGGTTCCTAGAATCATTAGTTAGGGTTGGAAAGGACCCTAAGATCATCACAGTTCAACCCTGCTGCCATGGGCAGGAACACCTCCAACCCAAGGCTCTGTCCAACCTGGCCTTGAATACTGCCAGGATGGAGCATTCATAGCTTCCCTGGGCAACCCGTTCCAGTGCCTCACCACCCTCACAATAAAGAATTTCTTCCTCAGATCCAATTTAAAGTTCCTCTGTTTAAGTTTGAACCTCTTACCCCTTGTCCTATCAGTTTTGTCCCTAATGAAGAGTCCCTCCCCAGCATCCCTATAGGCCCCCTTCAGATACTGGAAGGCTGCTGTGAGGTCTCCACGCAACCTTCTCTTCTCCAGGCTGAACAGCCCCAACTCTCTCATCCTGTCCTCATAGGGGAGGTGCTCCAGTCCCCTGATCATCCTCATGGCCTCCTCTGCACTTGTTCCAACAGCTCCATGTCCTTTTGATATTGAGGACACCAGAACTGCGCACAATACTCCAAGTGAGGTTTCTCAAGAGCAGAGTAGAGGGGCAGGATCACCTCCCTTGACCTGCTGGTCATGTTCTTTTAGATGCAGCCCAGGGTAAGGTTGGATTCTGGGCTCGAGCGCGCACTGCAGCCACCTCATGTTCATTTTCTCATCAACCAACACCCCTAAGTCCTTCTCCGCAGGGCTGCTCTGAATCTCTTCTCTGCCCGACCTGTAGCTGTGCCTGGGACTGCTCTGTCTCAGGTGTAGGACCTTGCACTTGTCATGGTTAAGCTTCATGAGGTTGGCATCAGCCCACCTCACAAGCGTGTCAAGGTCCCTCTGGATGGCATTCCTTCCCTCCAACATATCAACCAAACTGCACAACTTGGTGTCATGAGCAAACTTGCTGATGGTGTGCTCAATCCCACTGTCAGTCACCCCCAAAAATGTTGAACATATGACACCTTTGTGGTGCATGTATTTGAAATGTGTACATTGGCTACTTCTAATCTGACTTCTTGTGTTCTACCATAAATCAGGAGGGTTGGAAAAGCCCTTGAAGCTCATGAAGTCCAGCTATTCCCCATCACTGCCAAGGCCACCACTAACCCATTGCACTGAGACCTCATCTCCACAGTGTGTGAACACTTGCAGGGACAGTGACTCCAGCACTGCCCTGGTCACTGTTCCAATGCTGAGCACCCTTTGGGGAAGGAATGGTTCCTCAGCTCCATCTAACCCTGCCCTGGTGCAGCTTGAGGCTGCTTCCTCTTGTCCCATCCCTTGTTCCTTGGGAGCAGAGCCCAGCTCCCTCCTGGCTCCATCCTCTCAAGCGATTGTAGGGAGCAATCAGGTCCCCCCGAGCCTTCTGTTCTTCAGACTAATATCTTTTTACACGTATGTTGCTTTTTCACTAATGTTTGACTTCCACAAGATTCTCTAGAATAAACATGGTGCTGTATGGGATGTAGGAAACTGGAAACATTATCCTCAAGGCATAAGGAAGTACTTCAAGACTCTCCTGCACTTCTCTCTGTTAAGTCAGTGCGTCTCATTTACATCACCTTGTTACAAACCCTGTGTAAATGTTTTTCCATGTGCCCTTCTCCACTCAGCAGTGATGAGACTGAGTGTGCTGTAGTTTGCATCTGAGCTGAATAAACTCATTCTGGAATTACTGTTTTCTCTGCACTGTTACAAAACATCCATGTATCAGCCTGTTGTTAGAACTTGAATATCCAGGAGATTAGATTTGAATGCACCACAACAGCTGTTAAAGATCCACTTATTTGTGGCTGCTGGTACTTTGTATCTAGCTGTAGGTGAAGGCATTGCTGTCAGACTCTGCAGTTAGTGCCCATGTCCTTGATACATAAAATGACTTGATCTGAAGTTGGTTACACTTATTTTTTGCTGAATATTCAGCTTTTCCTGGATATTTTTTGCTCCATTTAAAATTTAGTGCTGAGTTTTTTTGGTTGCTTTAAATGTACAATGTAGAAATCTAGTATTTTATCTTGCCATGCAACTCCAACTGCTGTGAAGTGTGGTTAATGGGATCAGCAGATGTATGGATGTGTGTTATCCCTGGGTGGATCACTTCTGTCTTTCCTTTCATTAACCTTTACTGGTCAAAACACACATCCACTGCTTGTTTTTTTCACAGTGTTGTTGCATTATGGCCTCTTATATAATTTGTTTTTCTCTTCCCTCTTTCCCAGTATAACTTTGCATGTTCTAAACCACCTTTACTCAAATTAAAGGCACATTTCTCCAGGATAGTTTATTTACTTGTTTTCTGATAACTTGCAGACGGGTTAATGACAGTAATACAGTTACAGTGCTCCGTGACCAGCTTTATTTAGCACGGATTATCTTCATCCTATTGAACTGATTTGTGAAGTGGAAGTACCTCCTGACCTATCCTGCAATGCCCTTTGCAATGTACTTTATTTGGACTGTAAGACTGTTGTTGCACTCATAGCAATCTTCCCAAAAGGATGGATGTGGGAGGCTCTTTCCTGGGTCTGCTTCAAGGCCTGTCCAACCTGGCTTAAGCCATCAATGAGCCTGTGAGATTTGGGAGAGCTTGGGTCAATGAGAAGAGAGAAGATGCTTTGGGATAATACCTGCAGATAGGCCAGACTGGGTTTTGGCAGGCTCTGGAGTTGGTTGTTGTGCTGCTGTGCCTTGGCATGCTTTGTTGGGATGTAGTGCAGTCATTTGCACTGTATCAGAAAGCAACATCTTGTTACCTATCCTGTCAACTCATCCAGTCACTCATTAGAAGTACTCATAAGGTATTAAGACCCTTTCACTATACTTTACATATAAGTAAAAGCAGAGCCCCTGCCCCAGAAACAGTTGGTGCATGGACATTTGACATTAAAATTCAGTGCCTAGAGGCAGCTCCTCTGAACCTGTATTACCTCCTATGGGAAGCTATGTGGAATGCCTTCACCAGTGGGCTTTCTGATTCAGAGTGATGAGCATCTTTAGGGATCTTCTTATCCTGCCCAAAGCAATTGCAATCCAGAGCTGTAATTGGGTAAAATGGACTTTTCAGGGCCACTGACAGTGTGCAATTGCAGCAGGAGAATCCTCTTTAAGGATAATGGTGGTGGATGAACTGAACATCAGAACTGGCTGTTTATGTAGCCTTGTTAGTAGGGAGAGTCCCACTTAGGAGTGCAGGCCTGTGCAATAGCAGTAATTCTTAGCAATTAGTGGTGACTTCTGAGTGTAAAACTAAAGAGCTGTTTTAGTTTGTAAACCGTTTTACCCAGCTATTACGTGTTGAGTTTATAAACCCTTTTACCTTGCTATTATGTGTGGAAGTGTGTGATTACAGCACTGTCTTCTCTAGTGGTAGATGTTAATCGAAATACATGTGGAGAAAGAGAATTCAGGAGGTACTTTGCACAAGGAAATCTCCATCCTGTCAGGTAAAACAGCTTTACAGTAAGCTTATGAACTGTAAAGATCAGGAATGGGGCAACTTCAGCTGTCCTGGGAGAACATTGCCTGCTTAATCCTATTGAAAGCACAATTAAAATCCTTCCCATCATTGCTTACAATATATTTATTGCTTTAAATATTGAGTTACAGGATCCTGATGCTTTTATTCACTGTATTCAGCAAGAAAATCCTTAGTGTATGTATAGCAGGGATTCCTAGCATAGACAGCTGGAGTAGTAAGTCTCTCCACTGTTGTAGTCAGTCTAAGGGTGTTGTAAAGGTATGTCTTATTTCTCTTTCATTATTACTGGTTTTTTAGTTATTTAAATGGAACAAGACACCGTAATGACTTGTGCCCAAACACCTGCTGAAGTAACTTATTTCATATCGTGGAACCCCGGGTTGGAAAGGACCTCACCTGCCCTAACATTTAGAGGCAACACACGGTCTAGACTATACGTCCTAATACCCTGTCCAGCTGCATCTTAACAGTGTCTAGTGCTGGGAAGTCCCTGGGGTGATGATTCCAATGGCTGATTGCTCTCATCAAGCTGTGGCTGCTCCATCCTTTGCAGTGTTGAAGGCCAGGTTGGACACAGGGGCTTGGAGCAAGCTGCTCTAGTGGAAGGTGTCCCTGCATGTGGCAGAGGGTTGAAACTGGGTGAGCTTTAAGGTCCCTTCTAACACAAACCATTCCATGATTCTGTGATATTCCATAAGGATTTGTAGCAGAAGAACTCATGTATTTTTTCTTAAGCCACAAGTGACTGGAGTTGCTAGCTGTGCAGGCTCTTTGGTGCAGCAGGATGGCCTTCTCTGGCATCGAGCTTTGCTCCTATGTCCTTCTTATTTCCTACCACTTCATTCTCCTGTGCTCCATTTCTCCTTTGTATCTTGGTTAACAAGATCTAATTTTAAGTTTAGCCTCAGGATTTTCTATTTATTAATTTCCTTTCTGTGGCTTGTGTACATCCATTTCTTGACTTGATTTTTTTCTGCTTGCTTATCAGAATGTAACCTTGGCCATGCTGGGGAGTAATGAAATGCGTTATTCTTGTTAAATGCAGCTGGTAAGCACAGGCAGATAGAACCCAATTCAAAGAATCCCAGGGGAAGACCTTGTAATCCTCCTTTCCCTTCACTTCCAGCCCCCTCATAAAGTTCATTGTTGGGATTTACTGGTAAAGCTACACCAATAACAGGATACTGAAAAAAGAATGTTCCAAATAGAACATGAACTGCCTTTGTTTCGTTATTTTGAGCTCATACACCATCTTGTGACTAATTTAAATGAGTATAAATTGATTAATCCCCACATTTACATTGTAAAATAGCACATGTAATGTATGCAAGTGCCTTTGGAAACTAAAATATGAAATATTGTTATATTATGCACATTTAACTGCATTGTTTTCATATCTCGTTAGCCTATGAGCTGCTTCAAGTCTTGCTGCACATGACCAATAATGAACATTTCATGGAGATTTGTCCTTGGAGGTGTGCTTTGTGTTTGCACTGACTCCATGGTGGTAGGAAGTGCCTCGAAGTGTGAATTTCAATGAGAGAGTTGTTGTATGTGGTGGTGGTTAAATTTTTATGAGTCTGAAATTAGAATTTATTCTTCTGAAAATTATAATTACATTTTAAGAGCCTAAGCAGTTCAAATGGTGCCCCTGCCCTGACCTGTGGCTCATAATGAAGAAACCTGGTAAATGAAGACTTTTCTCTCAACTTGTCTTTATAGAGCTGGGCTTCTTCAGCCTGGAGGAGAGAAGGCTCTGGGGAGGCCTTAGAGCAGCTCCCAGTGCATAAAGGGGCTGCAGGAAAGCTCAAGAGGGGCTTTGGACAAGGGCCTATAGGGACAGGCCAAGGGGAATGGCTTTAACCTGCCAGAGGGGAGACTGAGATGAGCTCTTAGGCAGAAGCTGTTCCC
>JASSUY010046433.1:1521-21305 GCA_032466535.1 Forpus xanthops | reverse complement strand
GCGTTTGTCGTGATGCCATCTCCTAGACTGCAGGTCTTGAAATCTGTCAGAGGAAGGCTGTGTACATAATCAAAACACAGCTCATTCTCTTAGCTCAGTGATTTAATACCACTGCTGTTGGGTACAAAACGTTCTCCAAAGTACCGCCATGCTGCAAGTTACAAGAATGCCTTTCTGGTGTGTCTGACAGAGGTTTGATTTTTAAGCACAAATTGAAGTTAATGAGGAATTCTGTTTAAAGTCAGACAGTATAATACAGATCTCTGCATAGCTATTTTTATCTTGTTCACACCCCTCTTTTTCTGTATTTTGCTCTAATTCTCACAACTAGAATTGCTGACATTGGGATTTTGAGGGGAGACTTTTGGTAAATATCAGAAAAATACTCATTAAACCGGGAGAAACTTCTACTTCATTTAGGGCTACAGCATTAAACTCAAGAGGTATGATAACCCATTTTTTTTCTTTGGGACTGCAATGTTTTTTTTCACTGGCAAAACAGTTTTGCATGAGTTATATCCTAGGACAAAGTTTCAAGGCTGTGCTTACTATCATACCACAAAACCACTGCAGATTTTACATTAGTACATCAGAAATAGACAAAATGATCCATACTAAATGCTTTCAGTCCTATCTTCGAAGCACAGAACTCAATCCAGCTGCCTGAACATAGGCTCCTAGTGCCATGCCACTTGCACATCCTACCATAGAATCATAGAATAGTTTGGGTTGGAAGTGACTTCTAAAGATCATCTAGTCCCACCCTCCTGCGATGATCAGGAACATCTTCAACTTGATCAGAACCACATCCAGCCTGGCCTCGAATGTCTCCAGTGATGGCGTATCTACCATCTCTCTGGACAACCTATTCCAGCATACAGGTAGCACACTTGTCCTTCATACCATGGAATGCAGATCCCCAAGGACTCACAGACAAACCTGGCAGCCCCTTTTCAAGTGTCCTGAACATACTTTGCTTTTTGGGAGAGGTAATTCTTCCACTGACAGTTTGCTTCCTGTCTTTTAAAAACATCACAACATAAAAAGACCAGCTTCTTACCTTCATGTGTATTTTAACCCTTCTGAGCACTGAGATGAAGTGCTTAGGAGTTTGCTTAGAGAAAAGTTCCGACAGCCATCACGAATGACACTGTACTGACTGGAAAAGCTTTGTTTAGTTTCAGTGAGCTTTGTACAGAGCACACCAAGCTGTTCTTGCCCTTTAAATGACAATTAGATGCCTCAGCTGAGACTCACAAATACTGCATAAGCAACAAGAGCTTCCCAAAATGTTTTGAGACAAAAACCATTAAGTGGATGTGATAGACAATGGGCAAATAAACCGCATTTAAAAAATATATACATTTTTTAAAAATTTTGTACATTTAATTTTCTCAAAAAACATATGTGGTAGAATCCAGACAGGAGCCTGCTATCTCCAGCTCCCAGGTCATCACTTTAATTAAAAAGGCATTCTTCTCCAAATATCACCTGTAAGATTAGGTTAAAGGACCATTGGTAAGAGCTCAGGAGTTAAAAAATGCACGACCTAACACAAGCAGCTTTTAAACAAGGCAGTACATCTGCCTTCGGATGCTATCTTTCATCATGTGCTCATGCCTTTTACCTACCCACAGGTCTTTTCCTAGTGTAAAAAGCTGTACTCAGTGAGTAACAGCACACAATTTTATTTCTCTTCAATGTGCAGTGCATGGCCCAAGCTGTGCTGTAAAAGTAGGATTATTCACATCCTCAAGAGCTCTTTACAGTGCCTTTCACTGCAGTGTGCATGTGCTTCACTGACATTCCTGACTTAGTTTTGCAAAGCTCTTCTAAGACACAGACTTTGTGTTTTTCCCATGTTTCAGATTTGGAATCGTGGCGCAGAATGAATAATGTTGAGTCAAAAGCATATGCACACTTAGGGCTGCAAGGTCCTTGAGTATGCTCTGGGAGCTCGGACACGAAGTCTCATCTCTGGAAACTCCAACCACTTTCTACTGAGAGGTTTTGAACTGTGGTGTTTCAAAGGGATGTCACTTGGCCAAAGGTGAATTTTCATAGTGACAGTAAAAGATAAGCTCCTGATATAAGGGTTATCCTCTTGTGAAACTTCATATCCCAGCTCCAAATGTTAGAATAGACTACGAGATTTTAAATAAAAGGTGCTGTGCAGTTTTGAGACAGATAGAAATACATTCTTTATCCCATAGCCCATGATCAAAAGTAGCAGTACAGCTTCAACTGCAATATTCTTTGGGAAAAAAGAAAAAAAAACAAAACAAAAAAAAAAAAAGGGGGTTAGGTGGAAAATTTCATTCCAAAAGGGAAAGTTTGGAAGAGTTGTGAGAAGCTGGAAACAGGGTATTACAACAGGAAATGATCAACCTCAGGAATATGCTACTTGCGTGAGCATCCAAAATGGAGGCATAATGTTAAAAGGCATATACTGCAAGATTGAAAAGGAGGGAAGCCACAGTAAGAACAACTAAGAAAATAATCCCTGTCAAGAAATAAAACAAGTTTTAGAGATAATAATCCAAAACGACGTTGCAGTGTGTATTTCTCTGATTATTCCTACTCCAGACTTGTGGCACCATAGAAATATAATTTTCTTGTTTCCCACTGCCAGCTTATATGGAAAAACAGCTTGCTGGTTATATAAAATAGAGGTTATCAGCAATATTGCTAATTAGTGGTGTAGTTGCCAACCAAGAAGTTAAACTCTGACAGCTCTGACTTAATGTTACACAAAAGTGCTTCATCAATCACAGTTAAAAAATACAGAACAGCCAGTATTTTCTTTGGACAAGTCATAGAACCTATTGGCAGCTACTGTAATTAAAGGCTAGTAAGTAGATTAAAATGTTTGGGGGTTTAATGCCTCGTCTACAAAAAAAGGATGAAAGTTTTTAAAATGCCACAGCTTTGAACTGATGGTTGTTTAGAAGGGGAAGAGTTTAATGGGAGCCCAAGGATCTACCGGCAAATCCAAGTTCACTGTGGGGAGATCTTGGGTCTCTAGGCACAGTCAGGCTTTTTGATGCCCTCTTACAGATGCTTGCTGTTGCTGGCATTGGTCTTGCTCACAATAGCCAATGGAACGTGCTGCAATACAGGCATCCCCCTGGGACCTGTCTGGTGTTGTGACATGTAGTTATTCTTTCTTTGTCCCCTATGCCCTGTAAAATTTAAGCTGTTGTGGAATATCAGTAGCATGGATAAGCCTGAAGGGCTATTCAGGACATAGATTTCTTTGGCTTCCTCCCTGTAAATGAAGCAGAGGGAAGTATAGTTCATTTGTTTAATTTATTAAGCACAGAATTATTTGAATGATGGCTTGTTACAGATGGGAGCTGAAGAGTGAAAAAATGAATAGGGAGCTTCTACAGCAAGACATTCACCAGATTATGTTCTGAGGCTTAGATGCGAAGAATAAAGAATGAAAAAATCTTGCATGGGAGAATTCACTTTATTGACTTAATGAAGTTAAATCAACGTTTTACAATTCTGCTTCAAAAAATGAAGCCCAATGATGAGGATGAACCAAACATTCTTAAATATTCACTCTGAATGCCAATTTCCCACATGCAATGCAAGAGAATAGATTGTCCATTTTTTTAAGGCTGTCAGAACAGCGTTACTCATCTATCTTAATACACAGTAAATCAAGGGTACATTTCACAGTAATATTTATTTAAGCAGCAAAACATTACTCATTGACATAGAGAACTAAAGTTCCATTTATGCTAAGCAGTTTATCATTAGACTCACTGAATTCACATGCCATCCAGCAAGATAAGGAATGTTATGAAAAAAAAGAGTTACTTATAAAAAGGGAAATCAAAATTTAAATATTAAATAGATTGCACTGCATCGTGATGGAGGTTTTGTTATAATATAGTCAAAAGAGATAACACTGTAAAAGCAGAACATGCTACATGAAAAGAACATGGCTGAAAGTAGTGCAAATGGTATTTGTCTCTGAACCTTTCATGAACCCATTGACTTCAGTGGCCTTTGGATGAGGCCCAGAAAAGAGCCACAGTTTTGTGTGGCAGAAAAATTTGATAAAGGTTCAGTGTGAATCAGAAACAAAGACATTGTGGGGACTTATGCAGAGTAGATCACAAAGCAGAAATAAATAGTATTTATACAGTCAGAGGAACAAGTATAGTAGCTGCATTCATTCACATTAAATCCAGTTGACTTATTTGCATTCAAAGAAGTTTGAGCTAGAAAAAAAATAGGAATCAGTATTGAAAAAAAATATTCAGGATCTAGGTTATACATCTGAGATGATCCCTGCAGGCAGCTATCTATCATGTTTGGCATTTGGACCATGTTTTTTATTTCAGTTGGTTTTCGTTAATCTAACCTAACGGTTTATAATTTCTCTATCGTTTCCTGGAGTCACCTGGCCATTATGCTTCCAGCACAGCTGAGGCCCATTCATCAGAAGGTAGCCACTCAACTTTAAGGCGATTAAGCCTCTTTGAGGATCTGGCCATTTACAAGTTGTGAACAGCAAATAATGCCCTGCATTTGCACGTAGATGTCAAAGAAAAGTCTTATTAATGAATAGAGATGGCTACTCAAGAATGCATCTTTATGGGGTCAAGATTTGTTGGAGCAAAGTCGTGCTTCCCAACCTACAATCTGTGAGGAAATTTTTTCTGAAGAACATGATCAATGACTTATGTGTCTTTAGAAACAAACATGAATGACTGAAATAGAACATTATTAATATTTAAAAATTAAATTTGTCTATAGTCTTTCTTCTTCAGGTTTCTGCAATTATGTCATCTTGTACCTCTACCTTTAAAAATAGCGTATCACTTGTAAAGCACGAGCAAGCTACTTTCCCAGGCTAGGAGAAAACAGTGACTATGGGCATGCAGTAAAAAATAGAAAATACCTATGACAAAACTTAAGTTTGCAAACACAATACATTTGCAAAAAACATCTGGAAAACAAATATTTTCTAAATTACCAAATGTTATTCAAGGCATTGTTGACATTGTAAAACCTGTTGCTATGAAGAATACACGTTAGGCCTTATTTCACACCTAGTTGATTATCTCAGCCCAGAAATACCATAAGTCATGTTTTAGATAAACTTGCAGTCACTTTAAGATAAACTTACCAAAAAAAAAATTTAAATCTAATTGCCACAGTAGAAAGTACACTGGATCAAAGGATTCCTTTGCTCAGTCACTGATATGCAGTCTCATCTTTCATATTTAGGTATCTATGCTGTCAACCAGTGATCAGCTCAACTCCCTTCCACAACTGTTCTTCCTATCCTTCATAATAACTGCCTTGGGAAGCCTCATGACACGTCTGCCTCAGCAGTAGACTAAAATAAATACTCCAGAGATCCCAGAGGAAATGCTGAACCTTTGTCAGTATAGTTCACATATGGAAGTATATATGGAAGGTGGAAAAGCAAATCTTAGAGTTTTTTCTCCTATTCAGAATGTCACATTTTGGGTGGGTTTAGATGCAGACACATTACAACATAGAGCTAGCACTGCACTTTGACGATGTTTATTAGTCCTGAATTAAATCCAGCCTGGTTTCTGTGTTGGTCAGTCTTGCATCTGACTGGCCAGATGGGTCTGAATTTCTTGAGAACAGGGTTTGCTTCATTTGGGAGAGAAAAATGAGGGTGTGAAAACTTTTGAGGAAAAAGCTTTGCTCTGCAAATTAAAATTACTGATGGAAATATTTGTATTTGCTTTCTAAAGCTAAATTTTAAACATCCTATTTTGCTATTCCAGACTCTTTCATGCGCAACATTTCATTTGTATTTTTTTTCACTGGAGAAAGAAAAGACATGTTTATGGCAGCATAATTATTTAGAATGAGGGTTCCAGATTTTGCGAGATTATTTCTGCTATTAAATCTGAAATCATTTGACTAAGGATATAATTTTAGAAATAGTTAAATAAATGCTGAATAAGCAATAAATGTCCTTCTATTGCATTTAGCCATTGCATGAAGACATGACAGACACTTTGATGACGCCTTTTGACTCCTCTACCATGTTGTGCAATGGTTTCCACATACAGATGGGGGACTAAGAGGGGGACGACAGACTGCTTTATCTCCTTCACTTCAGGGAAACAGAAACCAGTTGACAGCGTATTCAAGTAGAGAGAGAAAGACAGTTTGAAACCCACCAATGTTATTATGAAATATCAAGTTCGAATTCACATGACTCACACTAACTACTCTCCCCAGGCTGGCCAGATGACAAAGCACATTATAATTATGTGGCTAAGATTGAAATGCTCTTACAGCCTATATAAGTAGCCTAATGAACTCCATTAAAACCCACCAAGGGCACTAGATCTCACAACCATAGCTAGATATTACAAATTGCAAGGCTGTAGTCCAGTGAAAACATGGTAAGTTGTAAGTTGTTCCCCCCTTAATGATTGCTCTGCTGAATGCTCCAGGAGAGTGACATCAGTTAGTGGTCACCCATGTCAGTTTTATTCCTTCAGCCATTTCCTATTGCTTCAACTATAACAAAAAAGGTTTTCTTTCCTTGCATAAAACATCAATGGAAATGAATAGACAAGGGAAAACTTTCTGAAATCTAGAGCTCTCACTCCTTAACTAAAGAAGAAGATTCCTCAAAGATCATATTCAAAGAAGGATTATTGCTCTTAGTAGGGGTCTTCAGCAGAATAATTTTCCTATGTATATAAAATAATTTGGCCAAAGAGAGATGAAGGGAGAGCACAAAATGCTGGTTTCGCTGACTGGACTAGATCAGCCTTCTTGGTCAGTTTGTCTGTACTTTTGCTCCCTATTCCATGCTAAAATACAAATACAACTCTACAACGTGTGTAAAAATGTCTTCCCCATAAACAAAAATTGGTCTTGAACAGTTCTCAATGCACTACAAGACCACCTAGAGAACCCTCAAAAGGCAAGGTTAAAACCACAAAAAAACAAGAGGAAATTTCCAATGTCCAAAAAATTACTATATTAATACTATATATACACAGAATATATACATATATATATATATATGCAGAACAGAAGCGCAAATCCTATGATACCTACAGATTTCTGCTTTCCTTTACTCACTCAAAATTTTTTGATTCCTCTTCCATTTTCTCATCTTTACTTCTTGGTTTGATTTACTTTTTCCTATTATTGTTTTGACTTCCCATATATCAGTCCCCGACTGTCCTTGTTCCAGTCTTCCTATCCTCAGCTCCACTTTTTCATCTGTAACTCCTTCATTTTATGTCATTTTTCCATTCCTTCTTTGCTAGTGAGGAGCTGTGTGCTAAGGTCTCCTCCTTGCCACAGAAGAAACAAGGAACAGGAGCACATATAAAGGAAAAGAGGGGAAAGTAGAAGTGGGAAAGAGGGGGAAGTAGAAGTCCCACATTGCCTTTGCTGATTCCATTAAAGAGCTTTCTGTTTAGAAATTCTTACTTCATTCCCCCTTCTGCCCCCACTCACTAGTGTATGAGGAAAAGGGAGTAAAGAGATCGCTCATGGAGCTCCCAGAACACAAGGACAGCAAGAAAAAGAAGCATTCCCTTCTAGCAAAAGAACAGATGTGCATGCTTTCCCTTGAACCTTCAGAAAGTTTATACAGTCACATCCATTGGATGGGGAAAATAATTAATCAGTTTTGTATTTTCAAATCACTCCCTTTACCTTAATTCTTCAGAGTAATTCATCACCTGGCACAGGCAACCACCGGCAAATCACCCTGGCATCACAAGTCCCAGGTTTCCCAAAGAAGAACTCCGGAAAGTTAAAATATCAGTCTTAGGCTGTTTTTCATTTCTTTTAGTTTTCCTCTTGCAACGGTTTAAAAAAACCACTTCTTAGAGAGCTTAGATGTTTCTAGCAACTTAGTTAAAATGCCAGACCTGCCACATCTATTGCTTTCCCACTAGCCTACGGCTGTCTGGTCTACTTTGAGAGACCTAGTTGGTATCACCTATAGATTTATATTTGGCAGTGGATCAGGACTGCATTAAACTTAAAAGACCAATAAGGAATAGTGCCAATATAAAACTGGGCTGTTCTGTTTCCCTGAAATCACTGAGAACATATTACCCAAATGCAGTTTACACAGATTCATGGCTATTGAGTAATTCCGGGTAATAGTTTCTCCTTTGATTTTAATTTTAAGGAGAATGTGTGTGGCTTTGTTCACGCTTCTTAAGTGAGGTTTGTAGGGGTTGCAGTCACTGGCAAGTTACCAGGATGTTGTCAAAGGTTGAAGAATAATCCTTGCGTTCAAAACAATGCATCCTTTGGCTGGAGTTTATTGTAATCAACATTGCAATGTCACTACTCGTTTTTTCTGAACTCATCAGTACAGAGCTGTTGAAAATAGCTTGACGCTTCTCCTTTGCCTCCTGACATTAATCATGGTTAATTAAGTGACAATAAAGTTTGGGTTAATAGAAACAGGCATTAATTTCTGTCATCTCCCCATTCTCAGGAGAATACAAGTTGGACAAGCCGAGAGAAACAACATGGAAAACAGATCTTGGAAAAAGACATCCAATTAACATCAGCATTGGAGGTCTTGTCAGAAATCTGCTAGCATGTATGCCCCACTTCTTTTCCAGTAACTGCATGTTGGCAAATCCCAGTGTCTGCTAAGATATAGGACCGAGGTCTACTTTTATAAGTGCTAGGAAAAGCTTTTGTATTCTTGCTGCTAAATGTATGCCAGGCAGTGTCAGGGAGCACATGTGCTAGGTTCATTTTTCTAGATACTCTTATCAGAAACACTAATGTGTTTCCTCACACTGCTCAAATGTAGGAAACTAAATCAAACCAATCACTGGGGGTTAACAAGTGATCAGTATTTCCTGGGTGGCCAAAAAAATTAATTTAAAAACAAAAGTTTGAGTAAACACTTTCTTTTTTTGGGGGGAGAAGAAGAGAATTGGGGAAGAAAAATTGTTTAAAAATCAGCTTAGAAAATCTAGATAACTATCACTAGATTAAACTAATGCTGTTCCAGTATGTGTTGGCAATAGTACTGAAATGCCTCTTTCAGCGGGGTGCGATGATAGCTAGATGCTACTTGCTTATCCATCACTCACAGCTCATTGCCTAGGCTTGGAGGATTAACAATATCCTTTCTCAAAGGATATGAAACATATAATGTCTGTTATCTCTTTCAGCTAGAGCATTCACAGCTCTCTTTCTATATAGAAGACCCACACAATAGCTCTGCCTTTAAAATACCCTCCTTGGTTTCAGTCCAATCCAGCAATTTGTCACCACCAAACCACTGCTCTGTGGCTGCTTCATCACCTACTATCCAGCCCTGCAACTCTACCACCACTACTTCTTTGAAGGTTACTGCTGCTACGTCCCCACTGTTGCCACCCATTGCTCTCTACCTCATGATGCTCCTCCCCATGACACCTCTGGAGCATTTCCATCTGCTGAAGATTTATGGCACGCAGGACTGATTCCTTCCACAAGGAGAAGGCACTAGAAGTTTGGATTGGAGTTGCCTATTTTACAGTAAAGAAAGGTAATCTCTCTATGTGGCACTTCAGAGATATGTTTGCTGTTCACAGATGTTTAGATACCAACCCATAAATCGCAGTTTTATGTACATTAAGTGGAAAGTCAATTTGTAGTAAAAAGACTCACACTAAAGACTTTAACTATCACACATTCTCTCCTTGCTGTCCAGCAGGTCCTTCGAAAGAGTTCCTACTTGTGATTTCATCACTTTACTGAGAAATTTCAAGTGCTTTTCAATTTTGATGTGGAGGCTGCGGCTTTCGCACTGCCAGGCCCCCTTGGCAGCGCCTTCTGTCCCCTCATCCACATGCAAGAGCAAGGACCTGGCAGCACAGCCAAGGGGAACCATGAGCACCTACCCTGGGTGCACTCATGGGGAGCTCTAAGGGCACCCCACCACTTCCACAAAGTGGCACGCAACCTTCTGCACCTCCACCGCCAAATATCCTTTCCTGGGATCTCTACCCTCAGGATACATTGATTTTCTCTTTGAATAATACCAGATAGTCAGGAGCAGAGTGCCAGAGTGCCAATTAGTAGCCCTTGGCAGGCTCATGGATGGCTTGCATTGGAAGAAAAGTACCTTCAAAATGAAGCTGTGGAAGTTTATTTACAACAAAGAAATGGTACCCACAGCATTTTAAGATTCTCGTAGCAATAATTATAATAAATCTTTGGCCACTCTTTCACATACCATGCTGTAAACATACGCACTGGCAGGTAGAAAAGCAGGCTTGTGTCACAGTCACAGGAAGAGAACCTGAATTATTTACGAGGGGAAAATTTTTCAGTCTGCGAATCATAGTCAAATGAGGAAAATTAAAAATCTCAACTGCTCTATGGAGCAAAGGCTGTAAACCTAAGATCTCCCATCCCAATTTTTTATGTGGCTAAAGGACATCTGTGTTCAGATCACAAAAGCAATTAATATACAGTTGGATCCAGATGGACTTGCTTTTCCTTGCTTTGGCTCCTTTAGCATTAACATATGCTAAATACATGACTTGACACAGAAACTTAACTTACTCTGTGAATTAGCATTCATTGTTTTATTTTTGGCACAAACTGGCTTCCATGCATCTGCTGCTTCCATGCAGTATTATTGCACTTTTATTTTCTTCTTTTTTGGTCTTACAGCAGTACAAAACCTGATGGGTGCAATGACTCAGCTGCTATTTCCTCTTACTGCTGTATACAGAACATATATCTAATGAAGGGTAAAAGGAATGGGAAAACCACATGGATTGCATGCTTTTTCATAGACACATGTATGCTACTATTGCAGAATATAAATACATAGGTACCAATGCTCTTCATCTGTGTCCACTCAAGAAATTTTGTTTAAAACTGTCTTAGTGCATCCTGAGAAAGAAATATCAGTGCATTCTTGTGTTGCTAATACAACAACATGTATGGAAAAGACAGTCTTTGCATTCTTCCCATAAGACATTTTTTCATAAGGACAATTCTCCATCACCCCAGTTTACTGGGTTTCACTCCTCCAGAAAAAGCTTTTACTAGAAAAATTAGCCTTGGCTTTCACATCCCACTCTCAGAATGTGGACCTGAGCTCTCCTGCACCTTTAGATATGGAAAGAAGTGCGATTGCCCCCCCTTTTCAGAGCTGGATTGCACAGAGGACCCTGTGTACACACCTATATTCATGTGCTACAGCTTCCCTTTGTCATGGTAAGCAACTAAAAGAAATGAAATTTGTTTCCCCATTTCTAATATTGCACACCATCTCTGCACTTGCTTTTGTTAATCTTTTCTCAAGCAGATGCATTGAGTCCTTGAAGAAATTAAAAGCTGCCGAACATCAGCCTCTTCACTGAAGTGACATGACTGGGAGCCACTTTGTGGGGAGAAAACCACTGTAGACAGAGAAAACACAGCTCATTTCTGTTTCTTTTCACCTTGTAGACCCTAGACCTGAAGTAGAGGTCACGACACTGGCTGCAGTCCCAGTAAAATTTGGTGAAGAAGTGGACAAATTATGACAAAGAAGTCCTCCCAGAGCTGTTGCCATAAAAGCAACACCATCTCACCTGGTAAAAGCTATTTTTCATCTTTTAAAAGTCAAAGGAAGAATTTCAGAAAGTCAGAACCAAAATTTGCATAATTTCCTTCCTTGTGTTCTCTCATACACATTGTCAGCCAAGCTCATTAGTACTTATGAGGCAGCTTTGCTTTAAAAATATTGCAAAAAATTAATTATGGCTGCTAGCTGCTAAATAAAGAGGTGACACTTGGGAGCAATCTGGATTGGATGATAAGCTGAGTTCATTTGAACAATATGCACTTGAATACAGTTAATGTAATGTCATTAACCTTGACAGCAAGAGTGTAGGTTACTGTTATAGAAGGGTGGCTGTATTTTGGAAATCAATAACCAAATTAAGAATTTAAGGGTCATCATTACCAGGCAGCTAATCATGCATTCCTAATGAAGGCTGATCCTGATTCCACCACTGTATTTGTGCAGAATGTGAAATTAACTCTTTCAGTTGCCAAGGTATGAATAAGTAGAAACTCCAACTGCAAGTCAAGTATGAGTGAGAATCATAGAATCATAGAGTGGTTTGGGTTGGAAAAGACCTTAAGATCATCTAGCTCCAAACCTCCTGCCACAGGCAGGGACACCTTACACTAGGCCATGTCGCGCAAGGCTGTGTCTAATCTGGCCTTGAACACTGCCAGGGATGGAACACTCATTCTAAATTATATATTGCTTTAAACAATATTTTTTATAGTCAACTACCATTGCCTGGCCTCCCAGGATCATTCAATCATGTCAGAAATGCAACTTGCATTAAAAATGAAAAAAACCCTCTACCAAATATTGTTGTTTTGTTCAGATTTTAGGGAGAAAAAATCTGAAGACATGAACCCCGGATTTTGTTTAATTAAATCTCATCATGCTGGGACCTGCCATGTGCCTGGGATACACCAGGTAAAGACAATAGAACCATTTTCATTTCAGAAAATATAACAAGATGGAGTAGCTAAAATTAACATACTTTAACATACAAAGTAAGAGGCAGAGTTCTATCATCAAAGATGCTTCAATCTTCAGTCTGAGCTGAAGAAATGAAGACTAGTGAAGGAAAGGCATGCTGAAGAGGTTTGGTTCATTGACGTAGATAGTCCCACCTCACTCTAAAATTTTAGAGCTGTCCATATTTGGTTCCTTGGCTCCAGTCAGTGGGATAACAGACATTCATCATCTATGTTAGTTGATAATCAATCAGTATTGCCAGTTGTCAGCTATTACTATGGTTGTGTCTATGTCCCAGCTCGTTTAACCTGAAAGATTTTGTTGTAAATCAAACCGCTATAACTGGCTGGTATTTCAAAAGACAGAACTTGAGGCCTGCACTGGGGGGTCATTAAAGATAGATATACCTGAGGCCAGAACTCCTGAATGCTTTCTTCTTTCTGCTAAACCAAGTCTGCAAAGAACCACAATGCTCATAGTTCTGGGATGGAAAGGGACTTGGTGTCTGCACAATTCACTGCAGTTGCTGAAAGTTGGAAAATGCCCCTTTTCCAGTATAGTTTAACAGGCATTTTAACTTTTGTGGTGGTAAATATATTCCCCAGCACTTTTCTTCCCTTCTAAGGAAAAATCTTTGTGACCAGGGTGATCTTTTCCCTACCAGCTTTGCTTCCTCTCCAAGTCATAGCCTTGGAGCAGGTGAAGTGCGCTGGATCTTCCTGGACACCACAGCTCCTCTCTGCAAAGTCTCCCCTGGGAACACCATTCCATGTTTGCACCTCTCTTCTCAAGCAACAGATGATCCCTAACTCTTCAGTCCTAAAAGTTCAGAGGGCTGAGCCACAGGCACACTATACATTCTTCCCCCCTGAAGGAAGGCTTCCTGTACTTCCTTCCTCCTTCTGGTCCTCCATGAGCTTGTCTGTGTGGATAACTACAGCCCTGCTCCCTTGGACCTCCAAAACAATTTGACTTTTTCTTGTTTTGTTTTTTTTTTTTTTTTTTTCCACCAGAGAGAAGCCTTTGCAAGGCTTACAGCTTTCCTGGCATCCCTCTGTTTTGACCAAAACGCCTTCTTTCCCCTGGTAGTCCTTCCCAGCACTCTTCTGCCTTTAATTCTCTGTTTCTGTGCCAGGATAGCTTGCAGGAATGGGGCCTATATGAGGATATAATCGCTTGGGAAAGGAATGTAATTAAAAGGAATATATAAAGCAATTAAAAAAAAATCTTCTGAGGACACTCAGCTGGCACAGTGAGAATCTTGCTGAGAATAATTGTTCGTGTTATTAAGTGCAGACAGGTTGGTTTGAATTCAAAATAAACACGGCAATTAAACAAAAAACTGTATCAGTACCACCTTATAACTACAAGGTTCAAAAAATGAAAACATGGAGGAAACATAAATATTCTGTCTTTATAAAAAAGCATGGGAAAGACCAGATTAAACAGGTGATTAAAAAAAAAGTTCTGAACTTTTACATCAACTACAGTATAAGGAACCAGATGTAACACTGATGCAGCTGCCTTGGTTATACATGTATTTAATTCCTGTTTTTCCAGTTAAATCTGCAGCAGAACACATTACATTTGATAATATCAAATGCATATTGTATGAAACACTTCGCAGCAGAATTATTACATTTTCTTTTCTATGTGTCCTTTCTGCTTATCATTTCATTTTTTAAGTGTTGCCACACTGACGTATTAATGTAAGGTTTTAGGCTTTGCTCACAGAGTATATGCACTTGTTTTGCTGTTTGATTGAAATGTTTGATAGAAATGCTGTTAAACATTAGGTATATTCATGTGAAGTAATGCCTGAACTGATCAGACTTCTTATGAAAGCCAGTACTTACTTTTATCCGGTACATCTCTCCTGTGGATGTTAACCAATTAATCTATTCTTATCTGAGAAAAGTAAAAAGCATTTAGCCCTGTTTGGGAAGTGGGAAGCCTAAATAGGGAGATTAAATAACTACCATAAAACCATAGAAGGAATGCCTCTCAAAGTTATTATTAGATATCAGGATCTCTGCATTTCTCACCCCCTGCTCAAACCTATAGACAAAATGACTTCATCCACTTCAAATAAAATACTTCATAACTCATTCTCTGATCAGGAAAGATCAGAGAACATATTCTCTGGTCATTATAAGGTGTATTTTTCTCAAACCTGACCAGTTCCTCTTTTAGTAGCTATTCCTGAACTCTTGTATTTACTCCCATTATACCTTTACTGCCCAAACAATGAATTCAGACACTGCTGAAGCCAAGTCTCAACACAAACCAGTTTTTCTCTTGGGTCAAAACTATGCTGAGGAGGAGGGAATGGAGGGTGTTTGGATGACAGTATTGACACTCAAGCTGCTGTGGAGAATCACAAATATGATGCTCTAATAAATAATCCCTGCCGACAGCTTAGAGATCAAAGCTCATTAGGACAGAAGGAAGATGAGCATTTTAATGCCTCTGGACTCCATCCAATGTAATTAACACCACATACAGCATATTGTTCACCTAAAGCCATAAATCACAGTAACAGGTGTCATATTATACACAGATCCTGAAACCACAAGAATGAAAATGAGGAATGGCTCAGAAAAATTAGGGGATATCACATTTTTTCATATGACCAATTGGAAACTAAACATAGTGCTGGAAACTAAACCTAGTGCTGAAAATGCTTGCAAGATGGATGGCTCTTATAAATATGTCTGAAAGACACCGTTTACCTGAATAAACTACATTGCTGTAATGCCTGTGGGCCCAACCTACCAGGACAAATAATCCAGAGTAAGGCAGTGGTATTCCTGAAGTGAACATGCAGACTCATTAGCCTGCACAGGACTTGATATAAGTTTTGGTAGAACTCTTGCTGAAGTGTTTAAAGAGAAATGCAGTGACTCTGGAGTTCAAAGACATCAGAGCCAAATCTGAAGCTGAACACAGCACTTGGGTGCAGATTAAATAAACCAGAGTATTTCCAGGTGAGCTAGACCCCAGGAGGGGGAGTTGTTAGGTTGCTGCTACTCTTTAAACTCACTATTAAAACCACTGTGTTTCATTTGTTTAACCATTTGTTGCACTGCTGGAGGAGGCACACCTCTTTACAAGCCCTGTGCCTCGTCTGAGATCTTTCCATGCAGACTAGTAGAAAGCAGTAATTGAGAAACTAGCAAATAATGCAGAGCACTAGATATATCATACTGATATATTTAAATTAAATCTCTTTTTTAAGCGGTCTCATCCTTCCTGCTTAAGACATTGGGCATGCACACCAACCGGCTGAGAGAGCCATGAGCTTGAGACAGAAATTCCAGATACTCAAATGCTGGAAAGGAAAAAGTAGTTCTGATAAATTTTACAGCCTTAAGCTGAAACACGTCTTTCCAGATTGTATCATCAGTGAAGCAGTGCAGTTGCTGCAGTGCCTGTGATAGCATCAGGGAGGCTTAGGGCACCCTGAAGGCCAGCACTATACTCAAGCACAAAAGGATGCTGAGGAAGCATCTTGGACCTGCAGCCTCTGCCTTACCTGCCACATCCCAAAGCCCCCATGCTGGCCCTGCAGCAGGTGATACTCTGCAAATATTCCTTTTGCTGCCCAGAACCATCGCTCCACCACTGCCTCTTGCTTCTGCCCCAGCTAAGACAAAAGCAGGATTGCAGAATGGTGCATGATACCTCACATACCCTGAGCTATGTCACTCACCCCTAAAATGATTCTGATAGCTCATCTGCAAGCAAAGATCAGAAAGTGTTCAGAGGCCAACCTAGGACAGCACTGCTGTTCCTTAGGGATAAAAGGACAGCATACTCAGAGCCACTATTTATAATCCCCTCTGTCACACTCACCTCTGGCCTGGCCTGGTCTCTCTATCAGACCCAATCCAGGTGAATCCACTTCCCAGGAGGGTTCATGCAGCTATGCGATTCTCTCTGGTTGCATGGAAAATTTCTCAATGATCTGGGTTTGGCTGGGTGTGGAGGAGAGCACAGGTCTCTCCTGGGGAGCTCCTTGATGTAATAGGAAATAGGCTTGGCACTGGCCACGTGCGAAGAGCAGCTCTTTCCACTCTGTAATTACCACTTTGAGCCTTGGGCCAGAAGTGGGCTTTTGCTGCCAGTTCCCTCACATACAGCTCCTGCAGAAAGGAGCTATGGAACCATGTCCACTGCCAGCTGGGTGCCTGCCCGCACCTCGGCTGTGGAAGGAGATTGTTCCCACTGCCTGCCTCTCAGCTGGAGGGTGGTCAGTGGACAGCAGGCTGCCCCCTGCACCTTGCTAGCTATGGAGATGGGCTTCATTTAGCTTGCTCTTTTTCTGCCCCATGACCTTGTATTCCTGTCAGCAGGAGCTGGGGTCTGACAGGAGGATAGGGACATGCCCATTCCCCATGCCTCCTCCTATGTGAATGCTAGTGGTTAAAGATAAGAATTATAATCCCTTGGGAGACAGGGATTATCCAGATCTTCCTTCTAAGGAGGGCTGCATCTCACATCCTGCCCAAGGAAGAACCTGGTAACATCAGCATGGAGTCACGCTTGGCATTTCTTCCCTCACAGGAGACCATTGCCCCTGTCATGAACATGAAGGTCTCCACATTCTGTGGATAAAGGAACTGAACATAGCCCTGAAATAGGCACTGCAGGGCCAAAGGGTGGCAGAGATTCAGGTGTTCCCCTTTGCCTACCATGTCATGATGGTTTTCTCTGTCCTGATCCTTGATTGACATACAAAACTTTCTGGATCAGTGTTTAAAGTCAGAAATCTCTCCTTAAGTAGAAAATCTAAGTGCCCCACTTAGGTGGTCTATACCTTCCTGCCAGATACCTCTTTCTTTAGTCACTGCCTGTTTTAGCTATTTGCTTTGTGTATTGCAATCTCTGTCTTGCCCTTAGGCACCAGCAAAAGTAAAATAATAACCAGGTTATATGTCAACAACTGATTGGAAACAAACATATTCCTAACACATCGTTATTCCTCGTCAGGTGGAGAAGAGAGGTCTATAGCAGGGCAGCAGCAGTGAGCCTCACGCATCTCCCCTTTTTTTCATGTTCGACAGGTATGCATCCAGTTAGGAACAAGAAATGCATAGCAGAGTAAGGGGTGGTAAAGATTCGACCTTTGCGTATGTTCTGAATGGTTCTTTTCACCACTTCTCTTACATTTCAACATATTACCCAAAGCACTCAATTACACATCTAAATTTCCTCACCTTGTCAACAGAAATTTAAGCAATTGGCTCTTCTCCTAAAAGGGTATGGCTGAGGTGAGAGCAGAGCAAGATTCTTACCATAGTTTTCTAATCAAGTGTTCTCTATGGGCACATATTCCCACTCCTACTGTAAGTGTCTCTGAGAAAAGACATACTGCTACCCCCTTCTCCATAGTCATCAATTTTTCCAACCCCTACAAGCAGCATTATTAAGATAAAAGAAATCTGTTCCCCACAGATATGCTTCTCATTTGATTCTCATGCAAAAATAGTTTTAAATTAGACAAGCAAGTATGTATCACAGGGAACACATGAAGGCTCCTGGCCATAGCTGGTGGGTAAATTACTCTGCATCTGCAGAGTGTACTCAGCATGAGACTGATAGGGTGCTGTCAGTCATGGCATCAGAGTCAAAGTGCCGCCCACTCTTCACACCACTGTGGTTAACAAAGCATTTTCTGAAGCCACTGGCATATTGTGAACGATGCGGTTAGCCTTTGGCCACTTCTCTTTGACTCTCCTGTCTAGGTGACCACATAATTTACTGTTGCAGGTCCAGTGATCAAATGATCAAGTGTGGACAGCTTGTGGCACAAGTCCAGTGCAAAGGTTTGCTCATGTACCATGCCACATCGTACAGACCTTTCAGCATCTCCTACAGCTTAAAAGTTACAGGAGATGACACACTTGTCTTGATGTATTTCTGGAAGCTGAATGAACCTGTGACAGCTGCAGCTGAACAAATGACTCCTTTGGATTAAGTAGGAGGTTGTGGACAAAGTCCCCACAGTGTCCTCTGCTTCCCTCCTTTACCTTCTGCTCTTCTCACCAGGAACCAGCAGTCACCCTTTTGCATTAGCCACCATTGCCTTCAGGTAATCAACCTGTTCTCCCTGTCAGTAATACTAGTATACTAGGGACAGCAGACTGCCCAAGTTTATGGAAATCCATGTAGAAGAAACCACAAGATTTCTTATTTGATCCACATGCCTGAATCTGCTATGACATTTCTGTGGGCACCTATAATGAAACCAAGAGAAGAGGTCAGCCTGCCTTAACCTGTTTGCTGCCTTCAGGAGCCTCTCAGCAACCCTGAAGTTTTGCCCAAAGCAACTCAAAACTGCCTTGCGCATTGTCAGATTCATTCTGTGGGGCTCACAGCAGTTATCTGGCAAAAACAAACAAACCCATGACATTGCCAACAACAAATTAAACAAAATAAAACAAGTACCAACAATCAAAGCTGCATGGATTCTGTGGGCAAAACCCATAACAATTTATTGGCTGTTTACATTCCTTTAAAACACTCACCACTTAACTCTACAGATGTGTTTTGATGGCAGCATTCTGGGCAGCAGCCAAGCAAGGATAAACACAGAGAGTTGATGCTTACAGGGGAAACACAAGAAATAGAGGAAGGAAAGAAACCCCTCTCCCCCCTACACACCTCCCCCCTGCCTCCCCAGAGAAAAGCCAAAGGATTTTACAGAGAGATCAGGAGATCTGGTGAGGAGGGTGTTTAGAAACAAGTGTTTGGTGACTGAGCATTGGAATGAGTTTTCTGAAGGGACTCAGGACATTCAAGGCATGCCCACCCAGCAGGGTGAGCAGAAGTGGGCTCTGCTGTCCAAGTCAACTAAACATGAAGCTACAGGCCAGTGATACAGGGCTATGATAGCATGGCAGTGTGCTCATGCTGAGAGGCAGCTGTAAGGAGAACTCTCAGCTCAAACCAAAGCTAGTTTTTTCTGTGTATAGGCCTGGCTAAAATAACTTGGCTATGCTGAGTGTCATGGGTTCAGCAGCAGCAGTTAGTTTTTCTTTAAGCAGTAGCTGGTGAGCACTGTGGTTTGGATTTTTCGGCTTGGGAACAGTGCTGATGACACCAGTGTTTATAGTTATGGCTTGGAGTGTTTAGGCTGACCAAGGACTTTCTAAGTTTCATGCTCTACTAGGGAGGAGGGGAGCTGGGAAGAAGCCGGGCGGAAGGAGAGACAGGGCACCTGACCCAAACTGACCAAAGAGGTATT
>JASSUY010046432.1:0-30798 GCA_032466535.1 Forpus xanthops | reverse complement strand
AGCTGAAAATCCATAACACAGTGCTACACCAGCTACTGCTTAAAGAAAAAATGACTGCTGCTGCTGAACCCATGACACATATCATACAGGAAAGGTGGCTGTATTGGATTGGGTTTAGCATTGCTCAATAAATACTTCCAAGGGAACCCAGAGAATTTCCATTCAGACGGATCCTTTTTCAGGACCAGGCAAAAAAAGAAAAACAAACAAAACAAAACCCCACAACCGAGATTGTACCTGTTGATTAGCATCCCTAGTCAGAGGGACTTGGAAGTTCACCAAAGAACAGGTGTTCCATGGCAGTTTTTTCACTTCAGTAATTCTTTTCCAGGGTGGGGCACGAGTCAGGATTTACATGATTCCCTACCCCACCACAATTTCAACAGTTACTAGATACACACAAAGTAGAATGCTCGCTGCTTAAATGGGTAGAGCCTAAAAGGATCACTCCCCATCAAATTAAGTTAGCACAGTGTTGACTCAGATGCTCATATTCACAGTCTTGAGGCAGATCTTCATGGCATGCTGGAACACCACAGCTATTTGTGCAGCAGTGAGGCAGCAGGCCACACTTCACCCCTAAACTATGTGCACAGCTTCTTTCCCCTACGCCCCCATTTCTGCGCTGACATGAGACACAGCGTGCAGCCTTCGGCACGGCATTACAGCGAACGTGAACACACAGTACTATCTTCAACAGAAACCGGCGCCTCCAGCAACGTGGGGAAGAGAAGCAGCCTGTGACAGCGCTTGTCAAGCCTGTGTCAGATCGCCGGGCATAATTTAGATTACTGCTCTCGGACAACCTGAGGAACCAAGAGCCGCGGCCGCCCCTGGAGCCACGGCCCGAGGGCAGCGGCCACCGCCGCCAGCTCAGCCACCCCACTCCGCCTCCAGCCACGCCACCAAGCCCGTCAACGAGGGAAGGGGCAAGGCAGGCGCCTCCTGCCTCAGCGAACCCGGAGCCCCCGCTCCCCGGGCCTGCCCGAGCCCTTCCCTCGGGAAAACGAGCGGCCACAGAAGCGGCCCCGCGCTCACCTTCGGCGTCTGCTGAGGAGACGAAGGTGAAATCCCCGTTGCTGGGAGCATAGAGCGGCGGCTGCTGAGGGCCCGGGGGCTGCATCTCCCCGCCCTAAGCGGGGGCTGCGGGGCCGGTGGGATCTGCAAGAGGAACGCGGGCACAGGGGCCTGCGGCCTCGCGAAAGGCTCCAGCGGCAGCGGCCGGCACCCGACAGCAAAGCGCAGCCGCCTCACAGGGTAACAACAACCTACATCGCCCCTCCCATTGGCTGCTTGCAAGGCAAACCGTGATTGGCGGATGTACAGGCCGCGCTGAGTGGATCCCAGTCTCTGTCTCGGGGAGCGAAGTGAGTCGACTCCAGTATAAAACTCCTCCTGATTGGACGAAGCACGTAGCCGGCAGCTGGGAGGGGCGGGATCGGGGTGGTGCTGTGGGGCCTTGCCCCTTTCCTGCCCCTTTCATCTGCTAGCTCTTGGTGCTCCTGGCGCTCCGAAGCCCCTGGGTGATCAGCGGTACTGGGTCGGTGGGGTACGTGAATGCCCCACCGCAAGGCAGCCAGGAAATGCCCTGTGTTCGTGCTCCGGTCAGTGCTTCTCAAGGAAAGCCAGCTGGCGGAACCCAACGAACAATGGGAAGCAGCCCCTTCCTCTGAGGGCTTTGGAGGACTCGCACCGGAGCAACTGACGCTCTGCTGGCTGCTCTGTGCGAGAACTGCTGGTTACCGAGGTGGGCAGCGTTAAAAGGTGTCAGGCTGGATGGTTTGGTCTAGTCTGGCCTCACAGAACCAATCGCAAGGCTTAGAGCAGAAACTAGGTACCTGCAGCACCATGGGAAGACAGCTTCACCCCCTCGCTGCCACCTGCAGCATTTTATCTCGGTTTCTGATCGAAGTGCACCCAGGTGCCCCGTGCTTTCTGCCTGTTGCCATGTTTGAATATAAGCTTACAATAGCGAGGTACTTTCTGTAGCTTTCTGTATGCTGCTTGACCCATGTAATTGCTTTCTGCATGCTGCTAGAAAGAGTATTTTGAACTTTTGAGTATCACAAGATCTGCTGTGAGTTTTCTTTGTTGAATAAGAACAGCATCCCAAGTATTTTCTTTCCATGATGGATATGAGAAAATGCATCCTTCACTTCAGAAGGATTTGCCTTCATCTTTGCTATCCAGTAATACTTTAAATGACTGTCTCCTTTTGTCAGCAAGGTCATCTGCAACTAATTTTTTGCTAATTATTTTCTACATACAGCCATAAATCTATTCTGTTGCTTGATATTTTTATTTTTATCTTTTTCCCCTCCCATTCTTTCAGATTTTCTCCCTCTCAGTGTCTATATGCAGTTTTCATCCTGTGCTCTATGTATTAGTGGTATCCTTAGTAGTCCCCTGCAGTTTGCAGTTTCTGGGCTTTTATCAAGGGCATTGTCCCTTGAGTCATCAGCCACCTCTCTAGGAAGCCTGTTCCAGTGTTTGATCACCCTCTTGGTAAGAAACACTTCCTAATGTCCAGTCTGATTATCTGCAGAGCATCAGCAAGCGGTCTGTTCCCTATCTGGTCAATGATAATGCTGTGAAGCACATCTTTGACTGACCTGCACTACTAAAAATGAGTAAAATAATGCTATTGATATGTCATTGCTAGCCTATGATACAAGACAAGCAGGATGTCTTAGCTGTGGTCTGTGCTTCGAAGAATCAGAAACCAGGACTTCACGCTTTATGTGTTCAGTGACTACTAGATCAAACAAAAAAGCTCCCACATAAGCCATTAGCTCCTTCCCTCTGCTCCTTCCCTCTGCTCTGCTTCCTTCTGAACAGCACGGTGTTTGTTCTGAGCCGTCACATACTTTTCCTGACATCTCAGGGAAATGGGCTTAAATTTGGTGTTCACTATCTATATATTTAATTCTACATCACACATAGAACGTATTAAATGCCATGGAGTATAAATATAGCTGCGTATTAAGCTGAATAAGTTACAGGATGAGAAATTGCATTACAGCGGTGTTTTTATTTGGAGAAGGAATCTCCTTTTCCTGCTTTGCCATATCCAAAGATCATGAAAGTTTGCATTTATATTAAATATTACTTGGGCTCAGGTTCTCTGTTTTTTAGAGTGATTATGAGTTTCCTTTCAGCAGCGGAAAAAGCAGCGTGCCTCTTGATAAATATGAGTAGCTTTCAGGGCCCTGTAGAAGGGTGGGAGGAGACAAAAGAGATGAAGTCTCACACCAGATCAGTTTTGAGGAAGAAACTTTGGACAGTAATTAGTGGTAGAATATTATGCAATAAAATGAGTCACAAATGCATGTTTTATTTGTGTGCCTTTTTATTTATTGAGACTGCATGATAGGTTGGATGACTAGTTAATTCTCTCCTCATTTCATAGCTTCATGCACTTGACCAAATACTATTTGGGTCATATACATGATGCACATAGAATCATAGAATAGTTAGGGTTGGAAAAGACTATAGATCATCTAGATCCAGCCCCTCTGCCATCCGCAGGAATACCTCCCACTAAACCATGTCACCCAAGGCTATGTCCAACCTGGCCTTGAGCGCCATCAACAGCAGAGCATTCACAACTTCCCTGGGCAACCCATTCCAATGACTCACCACCCTTACAGTAAAGAATTTCTTCCTCAGATCCAATCTAAACTTTCCCTGTTTAAGTTTGAACCCATTACCCCTTGTCCTCTCAGTACAGTCCCTCATGAAGAGACCCTCCCCAGCATCCCTTTAGGCCCCCTTCAGATACTGGAAGGCTGCTATGAGGTCTCCACGCAGCCTTCTGTTCTCCAGACTGAACATCCCCAACTTTCTCATCCTATCCTCATAGGGGAGGTGCTCAAGTCCCCTGATCATCCTTGTGGCCCTTTTTTGGACTTGTTCCGGTAGTTCCATGTCCATACATACATGTTTCTAAGTACAGCTGAAGTATATATAGGTTGACATGTATCAGAAAACAATTTTGTGACACTGCTGAGCATGTGGAGCAAAGAAGAGAACTTGTTTGCTATTTGTAAATGTTTTCCAGATTTTCTTGTAGGCTGTAATTCAGACTATGATCTCTGAACAAAGCAAGTAAGTAATTTTATTTATTTGCTTTCAATAGACTATTTGTAAAGACATTATCACTCATTATTTTCTTTTTAAACATGGTTTGGTTATAGAAGGAAACTTATTTTTATCATTTTTTTCTCCAAGGGCTTTTTGAGCACCTGTGATCCGAATGGAATTTCACATAGAAGAGATGCTGAAGGAGACAGAAAAAGACATTCTGCCTATGCTTGCCTAAAATGAGAACAGTGAATAGGTTTTGAAGAGTTGCTCTTCCTCTTGTCTGATGTTTTGTCAAAGAAGAGCAGTTAAGGATTGAGAAACAACAGATTCAGGCACTGGGAATTTTCAGCATTTGCTGAAATGCTAAGGCTGTCCTCTTCCTCGTTTCAGCTCCCTCCCCTTCCCCTCAGATTCTCCAAGTGTGCAACCCATTGTCCCCTGCCCGGGCTGTGCCAGCAGAGGGGACTGTAGCCCTGCTTTTGCCTGGTCAGGTTTTGCCCAGGGTTTCCGTTCAGGGTGGTATTCTGAAAACTGGTGTTGAAAACCAGTTGAGTAACCTGTTTCGCCCAGATGCTGCTACTAGATTTCTCAGCATTGCATGAATTTTCCCTTTTTGTGCATTTTAGAAATTACCTTTATAGATTAAGGCCCAGACTACATCTAAAAATGTGAGCGCTTATAAAATGCTCCAGTTGGTCTGCTGAAGTTTAGGTTTTCTTGTAGATCTTTGCACATAACCGCCCTTCCATGTAGTTTAACTGTTTGCAATTGCTGGCTTCACTCCTACCACCAGTGGGACAATTTACTTGCACTATGACTTACTGTATCGTAGGAAAAGAAACAGGGAAAAGAGGTATTTAAAAGGCTGTAGAAAGCCATGCTGCTTACAAATGCAACCTGCTTGTAAATTTTAGGTTATCATAGGAAGACCCCTGTTTAATTTTAGATATACAAGAATATTTCAGTATGTGAATTTGCACATTACATTTTGTAATATTTATGGAGTGAAAAGGAAGTCAGAATCACTGATGTTAAGAGCCCTCTTCCAATTTCTTGGGGGAAGCCTGGAGCCAACTGCCGTGACAGGAGAAGCCTGCAGACCTGCTGAGGAGTTTTATTCCCTGTGTCTCAGAGTAGTATCAGATTAGGCTACTCTTTATGTTGATAGTACAAATAGTCCACTTTGAAATGGATTTTGCGTTTGCATCCAGGGTTGTTAGACCCTTGCTTTGGGCCTGCCTTGGTATATCTAGTGATAGCAAGATAATGATCTAGTGAGGAAAGCTCTGAACCCCAGCTCTTGCAACAGCAAGGTTTAGTCTAGATATCACAGAGCCTTGCAGTGAACATCTCCTGAGTTAAAGTTACTGTCTTTCAATTAAATCATTAAAGGGTGAATGAAGTAAATGCATTACAGATGGACTCATTTTAACTGGTAGTAGGAATACTGACTTGACTAGTAACTCTGGACTGAAGTCTAGGTTTTTGATAACTTCTATATTTTAAAATTTTAAATAGTTCTGAACTGCAGCTTGCTTTACATCAAGAAACAGTTCCATATGTTTCTGGCAACAAGAAGGTTATTGAACAACATACTCTTTAAGCAAAGAAGATAGTAAGCCGTTGTACAAGGAGAAAACTTGCAGACAATGAACCTACAGATAATATGGAACCTGGTTTTGCCAAGCACTATGACACTACTACTTACTGAGTCTTTTTAGTTTAAGATCACACTAATGTAGGTAAACTGCTTTCTTTCTTACCACTACCTTCTCAGAGATGTTTTAACTTCATTTTGCTGCAAATGTTTTCTCTTAAGAAAGCCTGCATGCCTTTGGCAGGGCAACTATTTCTTTTGAATATTAAAAAAAAGAAAAGCCTGTGTGCCATTTGCTTAGAAAAAACTGTAAAAAAGATTGCAGTTTTTCAGGTGATACTTCTTACAGGAGCAAGTTCAAATTAGTCTTTCAGCACTGTAAGTCGTGAATAGTTGCAATAGCACACAGAAATGGAAAATCAGGCATTAGAATGTGGAGCATTATGTTGCACAGTGAACTGGAGTGTGTTCCACATCTTGTGAGGTCAGAAATAATTACCATTAACTCTAGTCCTTGGAGGAATCCTTTGCTTTTGGGAAATAGTGCAAAAGTCTTTGTTAGGACTGTTGATGGGGAAAACAGCAAGCAGCCGAAGTGCAATGTTTTTAACAACTTTCAAATATGGGTAACTAGCCTTTGGAAGATGTTTCTAAAGCGAATTCAATCATAGCCTGTGGATAGTCTCAATCCTACTAGAAAAAAAGCATAATAAAACCAGATCCCAGTTGTTCCATGGTGGAGTCAGTGAATAGGCCTACGTTTGGTGTGCTCGTTTCCTTGGTAGATCAGCACACTTTAGTACTTCTACAAAATACTTTAAAAGTGGAAAATTAGCCAGCAGTATCCTCCTCTCCATCCTATAAAGCAAAGGAGCATATATAAAGCTGATTTTTCACATATTCTCAGTTAGTTTCCCAAGTTCTCCTCCACAGTACCTTGGATCATATTCTTTTATATTTTGTACATGCTTGCAGTAAGCATAGTAGTGCTGCCTGTAAACATGAACAATTTGAGGTCTGTTTTTACAGTCTATCCCCCCTTCCTTCCTAAAGGTCTAATGATTAACAAGCTGAGTTATAATGCTATTGCCACATATTCACCACTTAGGGATAAAAAGATGCTGACGAGATACTTAAAATGTCAAAACACAGATATAGAGAGTGCAGGAAACTGCACCCTACGGAAGATCAGTGTTTGTTGTTACAATACTATATACTGTATGTTTTCAATGATTTATGAATAATCATTTAATCTTCCTTTCCAGCCCTCTGGACCTGAGTTGGTCTCTTGATAGTTCTGATTAACTTGGCCCCCTTCAGACATATAATGCTGTTTTTGCTTGTAGATAAGTAGCTTCTGGTTTGTTGTATTTGGACTGTTTCCCACAAGTGGTATAAATGTGTCCTTAATGCTTCTTACAAGTTTGTTAATAAGATTAGAAGGATGATTGTAATATTTGTTGATGACTATCCAGTGTACTGCTAATCCATTATGTCGGTGAGGAAAGGGAAGTACATGCCATGGATTTGAACATAAATCTCAAACAGTAGCACTTGTTAACTTTCAGCAGCTTATGTATTTTATTGTACTTATTGCTAATTAAAATTCTTACACAAAAAGCTTGCTTCACCCTAGCCTTGACCTGCCTCATATGATGCACTGAGGTGGCAGTTTCCTTGAATTAGGGTAGTTTGGGCATGTGACAAGCGTTCTCTGATCCACCTTCCTTACTGTGAATCTGTAATAACTAGCTAGCACGCAAGAAGGGCATTAACGCCTTTATTGTGTTAGTTCTCTTATGTGAACACATAAAGGCTTCCAATGGAAGGGAAATAAGAGTGGGGCTGTTTCTACCCACGGAGATGCCTTCACATACAACAAGCAGCCCTTTAGATTTACTCCTCTGTGTTTCCTTTCTTTTCTTCTTTAACTTTACTCCTTTCTACTCCTTTCAGTTTTTTTTTTCTGTGAATCTGTCAAACAACCTGTTTTTATACAAAGAGATTCTTTAAAAAAATTAATCTAAATGAATGCCAGATTCAGACTGGGATATGGGAATAATCAGGTTATTTTTGTGGGAGCTGCAACTGCTCAAATTCTTTCAAGACTGGGACCTCAAAAATTAGCTTGAGATTTGGACCAAATGATATTGCCTGCCAAAAGGCAGAAAATAACAGTAAGAATCATTTTGTCAGTGTTAAAACTCAAAAAAACAATTCTCCAAATTACAAAAATAGAATAGGAAAACCAGCAAAGGGTTGTTCCTCATCAAGTGTGTGAATATCACAGTATACAGAGAGAAATCTCACCAATCTGGAGACACTTGCAGAAACCTAGCTGCTTCTAGGCTGCCTTCATGGCACACAGATGTTTCAGGAGCTCTGCTTGCAATCCCTTAGGTTCTCTACTCAGAATTACCCCAGACTACTTGCAATTGAAGGTTCAAATGTACGAATGTGAAACACACCTAGCTGAGTGTTCTTACTAACAATGGTATCTTACTGGAAAATTCTGGTGGTAGCTCATGTGCTCAGGGCAAAAGGGCATGTCATGTCATAGAGAAGCCTAAAAAAGGCCTAAACAATCCATGCTCTGAACTGTATGTTAGAAGATGAGAGTGATCTTGTGTGACTCTCACAGTTAGGAATCAAAACTTTTCCAGTACTACATGAAGAGTAGTCAGGGCGAGCTGTGAGAATTTTCCACAGGTTCTAGACAAAACCAGGTATTTCATTAGAGCTACAGCATGGAAGATGAGTCAGTATAACTGACTAACCTTGGCCCACAGCAGTCAGAGTTACATTGTTGTAGCGTATTGGTCAACTCAAGCATGTATCTTCCCCTACCTTGCAGGATTTTGACGGATACGCAATATAGTGAATCATCTGAGGCAACACTCATGGGCGGTTGTGCTCCACTGCTGTCACTGGGACTTTCTATGGTATTCCCAGTGAAGCATGGGCTTCACCATTTCTTCACCTCCACTTACTCTTGAACATGCATAATCCTGTCTTTTGCAGTATGCTCATGCTAGTCTGTATATGCCATATTGATATATGCCTATAGTCTGTTCCTGGCACAGAATTGCCCTTAAACTGTTATGCTCCTTCTGCTGACCATAAGGACATAAGAATAAATGTTGTGAATCTTCAGAAAAAGATTCACCGAAAGTTTCTGATTGAAGGGAATTGAATTGCTGAGCTGCTGCTCTATATAAGCAATCAATGACTCTACTGCTGCTAGACTGGAAAACAGGAACTGCTCCTCAAGTTGTGCTTCATTGCAAGCAGAAACTTTTTAATCATGTCAAAATGATGCGAGAGCAATTTGTTTTTTTAATTAAACCTAGCATTGGGTTTCTATTTGAAGCCTGATCTGGCTTCTGTAAAAAAAGCCACAATAAAATTTCAATTTACACTTTAGAGGTAAAGGGGAACCAGTTTTGTTCCTGAAAATATGAAGAGGTCTTCACATATTGCCAACTGTAAGAGCAGATTTGCTAGCCAAAACACTAAAATAAAGATAGAATAAGAAATTTAATGTAAGCCGTCTTATCTCCTGCCCTGAAGAGGAAAGAGGGAAATTTTTCCCTACACACTTGATTAGGAGAAGTTTTTTGACAAATGAAAACAGCTTATTATTTGAATTGTGTTTGAGCCAGTATGATTTTATTTAGCAAAGGCTCTAAGAAAATGCTACATTAATTTCATGTTACTGAGGTAAGTTGGAAGAATCCAGGGGTGCTGGGTTTTCTTTCCTTAAAGATATTTTTGAGAAGAAAGTATAACATGTAACCTAAAAAGGTGGAGACTTGTCACATTTTTATTATTCTTTGCCCAGTATAATTAGTGCTGTGTATTTCTATTTTATTTTAGTTTAGGAGCATCAATGAAATATACAAAATAGAAAACAATACTGAATTACGTGGGTTTTTTTCAATAGACAGTATATGCTGGAACTTTTCTGACCCCGGAATGCTTGTTAATAATCTCTTCCAGTGTTTGTTATGGATCAGGCTGTTATTTTTGTTATCAACCACTGGGTGTCACTGTGTCTCTACAAATGTAGCTGAAACAGACTTACTACATTAAGGGAAAAAAAGTGTGTCGTTACCTATCATGCAGACCATTGTGTGTCTTTTTATGGAACTGTCAGGTTGCTTATACTCCTGTGTATAAAAAACTCTTAAAACCCCCGAAATAATGAACAGCAAGTGATTAGGAAACTGGCAGCCAACTAGGAGGTTGCCTTAGGAAAAAGATAGTCCTTCATTTGCTTTTTATGCAATCTGCAGCTGATTGCTGGCATCAGCATGGCTGTAATTCATTTTATATTTCTTTGTTTGCAGTGCATTGGCTACAAAAATATGGCTACTGTACACTTTGTCAAGCCTCTGCAAGTATTGTGTTATTAAAGCCTCATACCTTATTGCAGTTATAGGACATTCTCCTTTAAAAGATTCACAGCAGCTATAAATATAAACTCCAGCATGGAATTCAGCCTGTAAACAATGTCTGCTTCAGAAGGAAGTTCTTTTTTCAGTCACTGTTTCAAAAGATTATGGCACACAAGAGCTCAAAAGTCTGATTTCCAACCCTCTGTTTCATGAACAGCTTTAATTCTGATGAGGAAGCAAAGGCCAGGATGACTTTTATGCTCTGGACAGACCATTGCACATATTGCTCCCTGCAAATACTTCTCTGTTTAGGTTTCACAAGGCAGAGCGTAGCTGTCAGTGGGGGTTACTGTGATACTCACAGGAACAGACAAATCTCACCAGCACCAGCACAGCCTGGAGTTGAGCTGTGCTGAGCTCCTGCCAGCAGGGTTTGGGGGGTTGTTGCAGGACTGACTGTGGATAGAGGAAGCACAGAAGGAGATGCTGCTGTCAGAGGAAGAAGAAACCTGGACCCTGCTCACCATGATACTTTATGAAGTTCTCACTGGAGAGTCCAAGTGTTAGAATGGTCTCTCCCAGTCATTTTTCATATGACTACCATGTGGTGTTGTCATGAGCTGCATATATGCAAGGCTCAGAAGAAATATGTGGTGATACTCTGGTGGCGTTTACAGACTTAACACCATCATGAACAGAAAGTATTAAGACTGGAAGATTCTCCTGAAGATGTGAGTTTTAACATTTCTTTAGCCTTGCTCCTATGGTTAACATAGAGCAAGGACAGAAAATGCTGGTGAAGCACTTTTTTATTTAGGGTCAAATTCATGTGGTGGGTTGTTATCTGAAGCTTTTATAATAGACAGGCAACTGTAGGTGTAAGTCACAATATTTTGATAAATCACAGCGAGAGGCAAGAAGGTCCGTGCCCTGACGACAAAAAACAAAGTACTTACTTAGTGTGAGCCATAAGTGTTTTGTCCTCTAAAGTCTGATTATGCATTAGAAACGTTCTCCAGTGAAGAGCTGGAGCAGCTATGCTGTTAGCTCTGTCTGTGAATCTGTAGATCCTTAAGCATTTGCATAGGTTGAGGCCTTGAGGCTTCAATTTCCTAAAACTTAGTTTCTTATTCTCAGAAAGAAAGATTTCCTCTCTGGTGTGGAATGGGGACTGCAGTCACTGTCATCCCCTACAGATTCCTCTGTTCTTGCATTGTTATTTTGTTCTTTTTCTCCCAAAGGTGACGAAGCTGACTGATCTGCTGGGGCTCCCCAGCAGGCTTGTTGCTGCAGCCCTGCAGCCTGGCACTGCACTCCGCTGTCTGGCAGAGAGCCCAGGACATGCAAAAGCCCTGTCTGTATCCTGGATCCTAATCCCAGCTCAGGCAGCCTAGAAACGGCAGTGTCTACATGTGGCACACAGTCCTCTGGCAGGGAGCGGGGAAGTCTTGTAATCTCCTGTGTGAGCTGAGGCTCTCTGTGCTCCTGTGCTCTGTGTTACTGTCAGTGAACAGGGAATCCTCTTGCTGGACAGGTGACGGACTTGAAGTTCTGGGGTCTTTTAAGCATCAGCACTCAAGCTTTGCACGTTCTGTAAGCATGGAATAAATCTCTGTGGGTGCCACCACAAATCTGCCATTAGTCCATCCCCTGTCTAAAACCAAATTTGGTCTCTCAAGCCCCAGATCAGGCTATACTCATGGAAATAAGACTTATGAAAAATTTCCCACTGATGTGCTTTTTCTCTCCTTCCAAGTCTGAAATGCAATGTCCTCATCTTCCTTCCCAACATGAAGCAGAGGCAAGTGCTCTTTTGCCTTTCCCCTGTCCCAGTGAGGTTTTGCAGGGATGTAAATGAAAGGAGCAGTCCTATTGCTACAAGGTTGGAGTTTCTGGTGCTGGATTATTTCTGCTCTGGTCATCTTCTGTAAGGAGGGCTGGGCAATGGACTTTGCTTGCTTTCTGCAGAAGTTGTCATCAGCTGCTGTAGCCCAGAAGCAGGGCTGTGAAGCCAGCAACCAATTAGAGGGATTTCTGAATATTTTGTCAAGTGGTCTGTTCTACAAAGCATCTTTCTGTTCACAAACTGTAAACTTTGGGTCTTCAGATCCTTCCAACCCAACTCATTTTAAGCTTTGCCAGAGCTGGCCACAGCTTTGGACCTTGGAAACACAAAATCCTGAGCAGCCTGCTAAATGAATCGTCAGAAAACTGGGCAAGTTTTAAAGGAAATACAAGTGTGATTTGGGGAAAGCTTGTTAAAGCCAAACTATTTCCAAAAAAAATGTTTTTTTGACCGATCAGCATTTTCCAATGACATTACATTTTGTCCTCAAATTCCTGAACAGCTCTAGCCAGGTCTTTGTTCTAGTTCGGTGACAGTGATGATATCATCATGCAGTCACGCCAGACAGCAAATCCAATTCTGTAAAAGCACCTTTCTCAAGCTGTGAGTTTCTGCTTTACACAGGGTCTCGCCACTACTTTAAATTGCCATTTGCATTCCAAACTTCCCTTTCTTGAAGGGAAAATCACAGGATGCTGAGAGATAGGAACACCAAAGGCATATGTTTATAGTGAGATCACTTGTTCAAATGCAACCAACTGCAAGTGTTGATGACATTTTTGGAAAGGGAGGTGAAGCTGATTACCTTAAGCCAAATAAGAAATCAGGGTGCTTACACACTCCCTCCTACATTCTGCAAATGTAGAAGCAACATCTGTTGGTGTATGTCTTTTGGTTGAAGGCAAATAGGGACCATAAGGTAAGGAATTACAGAGCTATTAGGAATTTGCTTACATTCAACTCACATGTTGTGAGTCCTGACAGGTCACCAAATACCCAACAGTTAGAAACACTAGCAGCACTGCTAAGGATCTTCACCAGGAGCATCTCTCTTCAAATATTTAGAATCTATTTGTATAGGATTGCCTCTGATGTCCTATTTGGCTTACTATGTTACACATGCTTTTATCAGCTGTGTTTATTTTCTATCCCACTACTGCAGCTGTTAATGGTATGGCAGAAAGTATATCCAGTTTCCTACCCCTGAATCCCTTTTTTCATAGTCTAATGGCAGTGTTCTCTGATGTATTCAACCATTTTGAATTTTGGTGCCAGATAGATACTGTGATTTTTAACACTGCAGTCCTCTATAGTAACACCCACACTAAGAACGTGCATGCAGAGATTCTCAGATTTTGTTGGTTTGTACTGAACAGAGTCTCAGAATGATGTGAAATGTTCCCTGTTTCAAAAAGGCCTGTGGGCAATATTGTTGGATCACTGAGATCTAGAAATAAGATTTTAATTCTTTAAGTTTCAGGTGATTGGTAAATTCAGATTCAAAGATCATGATTCAACGGTCCTCAGAATTGCTTGACTCAAGGCAAGCAAAAATGTAATAGTACTTGCTTTTCAAGGCTATTTCAGATTTTCCTTTCTGATAAGGAGACAAGAAGTTCACCAGCAGGGAAGAGACAAAACATTCCAGAATTGCCATGCAAGAATTTGGTGTCATTAGACTTCACCTGGTTACCACTTAAATTTATCTTCAAAGTGAGACTGAATGCAAACTAGCCATAATGCAGATTCACTTCCAAAACTTTTTAGTCCACAGTTAAGTAACATTCAACACAGTGACAGGCGTAAAAGTCCACTGTCCACTAAGGAAAACTTAAGGAAACTTGTTAAAACCAACATACTTTTGATCACTTAGGCAAGAAATAAACAGAATAGCAAGTACTGCTAGACTCAGGACTCCAGGTGAGTCAAGTTGAAAATACTTGGGTTTACTGACCTTAGAGTGAACTGGACAGACAGGGCTACCTTGTGCCATTTGTAAGGTACAGTAGTGGCACAATTCCTAATGAATCAGGCACTTCCAGGCACACCTCTCAATCAAATCTGGAGGAAGCAGCTGAGAATGAGCATTTTCTTCTCTGACCTTTTGTACATAGATGTAAGGCTTGTTCTGACCTTCATGGTTACACTTTGGTTTGTCTGCCCAGCTCCACAGTATGGGGTTTACCACAAACGTCTTAAGAGCCACTTAGGACCCTCTAAAGTTCATATCATGTGGGGAGCTGATTGCTTAAGTTTTATGGGACTCATGAAAGTAAAACCAAATAATAACAATATCTTTTGAACTCAATAAACCTGGAGGACTTTTAGATACAGTTAAAATGGTGCACAAGCCAGAAGTACTATTGGAACTGATTCACCTCAGGGCTGTTTAGCCTGGGAAGCTTGCAGCTGGTTTATGTCAAGGTTACTGTAGCTACAGCATCCTGATGAAACCAATTTAAATCTCCCTTATTCATTTTTCTACTCTGTTATAGCTGTCAGCAGTATATAGGCCCAGTGCTAACCTCAGGGATATCTTTGAAAAATAAAGGTAAACTTGAGTATATTTGGTTTGGTTGAACAGATAAAACCCCTGTAAAATACCAGGCACTATCTAGACCTTCAGTTCAATGTAAATTCAGATGTTTGCCATAGAAACAAATACTTTTCTCTTTTTTCTTTTTCTTATTTTTTTTTTTTCCATACTGGAAGAAAGTAATGAATTACAGCGGTGGGTTAAATAGTTTAGAAGATGAGTATGGATGACTGCTTAATTCTCCAGCAGCAAGCTTGTTCTATTTATAGCATAACCTCCTTTTCTTCTTTCTGTATGCATTTTAATAATTTACTTATTCACTAATAAAGTATTATGTGAGGTCAGTAACCCCAGTGTCCTGTTCTAGACCATCACATGGAAAATGTGAGTTTAGGAGACTTGCTTCTGAGGTTAGACAAAGAGGGCACATAAAGAAGTTGATCAGCTTGAAGACAGGTAGCGATGCCGGCGTGTTGGCATATATGCATAGTCCTGTGATTGATTTATCAAATGTTGTGTGATGACACTGTTGCATGACTGACAGTTTAATTTCAGAGTCTGAGATGACACTACATAATTATCCTTCTGCCTAGAAATAAAAGGGCAAGTTGAATGTTAATCCAGTTAAATAGTTTCAGGAAGGGAATATTTTACTGGAAGAAAGTGCAGATGCAATGCAGAGGATCACATGTGAATTAAGCAATGCATTACTGAGTGCATGACATCCTAGTTGGAAGTAAGACATGGGCAGAATCTCTTTTCATGGTTGAAAAGGGCACATAAAGACAAATTGCTATGGCCAGGTATTCAGACAGTGTGAAGGCAGCAGTAAGCTCCCAAAGGCAATGACAGAGGCTCTGGAATGGAAAATAAAGAGATAAGTGCTCTGGATGTCAAGCAACATGATCATGTGTGTTCCTCTTGATACCCATGAATGTTACAGCAGTGCTGGAGAGATCACTAACGCGAATCAATGAACAGTTTTTCTCCATTCACATTTTAAGCTTTTTGCTGCCAGTCATTCAAACTACCTTCAACAACGGTTTTAGTTCTTTTCAGCCAAAAGGTAGACAAGATAGATGCTACTTAGCGAAAAGAAGACCAAGAGCTGCAAACTCTAATATACACAGCTTCTGCCACGGGACAAGATACAGAGATGCAAGCAAACAAGACAGTGCATGGCATAGGATCAGAAAAAAACCTGTCATGAGTCATTTCCCTGTGGGAAAATGAGCCACTGACTATTATGCACCTGGATTTAAGATCTGAGGAGGCAAAATTTTGGGGAACAGCAAGTCTCCAGAATCTGCTTCAGCAGTAGTTGTCTTGAAAAAAAAAAATAGCACAGCTATATAAAAATCATAGAATCATAGAATGGATTGGGTTGAAAGGGACCTTAAGATCATCTAGTTCCAACCCCCTTGCCGTAGGCAGGGACACCTTCCACTAGACCATGTCACCAAGGCTCTGTCAATCTTGGCCTTGAACACTTCCAGGAATGGAGCATTCACAGCTGCTCTGGGGCAACCCATTCCAGTGCCTCAGCACCCGCACAGTAAAGAACTTCTTTGTTACATCTAACCTAAATCTTCCCTGTTTAAGTTTGAATACATTGCCCCTTGTCCTGTCACTAAAATAAGAACTTCTATTAAAAAAACCCAAAACTAAAAAGGTCAACTAAAAGAGTAAATGTTTGCAGTTAACATGAAGACGATAGGCAAGATATCAAAGGCTCAGAAGGATGCCAGGATTTTTACCACACAGTCTTCAGATATATCAACACACTCCACCATAAACTTAAAGCAATCTATTGACACGATTTAATATCAGGATAATGGAAGACAAGTCAAGTAAGAAGACATGCTTTCAAATATTTGAGGCTACTCTGAAAGGAGAAAAATGGAAAATGTAGAAACAGTCAGGTTAAACATGAATGCATATGAAGGCAGATTGGAAAAGAGTTTGCAGAACAACATGAAAAAGACATAAAATGTCATGTAGATGCTTTTTCAAACAGATGAGGAATAAAAAGCCAGCAGAATGTTTGCAGGGCAATTGATGGCCAAACATAAAAGGGAGTACTCAGAGAACATAAGGTCAGAGCAGAAACTGTAAAAAATTTTTTTGTAGCTGTGCTCTCTTTGGAGACTTTGGGAACATTTCCCATTGCAGTCCTACTTCCCACTGAATGAATCGGAGGATGTGTCTTAGACTGAATTGTAGAAATGTGGAACCATTAACAAAGTGAGTGGTAACAAATAACTGTACCCAGATGTTTTTCAGAACAGAGCTGTAAAACTACGCAAGTCTGAAATAGCTGACCTATTAACTGTCACATGTAAAACTTCTTGTTTAAAACCAGCCCCATACCAGCTGAAAGGAATTTCTTAGATTTGTCAGAAACAAGAATTCAAAACCATTGAAAACATCAGCTAAAGCAGTAAAAACAGTGGTAGAGAATATAATCAGTGAGCTGGAAAAGGAGTTAAACAGTGAAGTGGCAAAATTTGCTGATGATAGTGTATTGTTCAGGGTAATCAAAATGAAGGCTGACTGTGAAGATTTGCAGGAGATCCTCATGATACTAAGGGAGTAATAAAACAACTGAACACATAAATGTAAAGTAATGCCTGTGAGAAAAACAATCCTATGTACATAGTAGACTCAGAAATAGTTTCTGTCACTTAGGAGGAGGATTTTGAAAAATAAGTCCTTACTAGCAAAAAATTAAGTTGCTAAACTGCTGGAATTATTTGGGTAAGACTATGGCACGAATCCGTAGCAGACCCAGAACTTGAAAACTCTGCACTTCCAGTGCCATCATCTCAGAGAGTTTTAATAACAATAAAAAGGATAAAGAGAAGAAGGATAGTTTAAGCTAAAAATAGCTTCCCTAAGAGTAGCAGCACACAGCCCAGGAAACGATGGAGGGGTGCTGTGGTAGACTTCTGCAAACAGAGAATAACAAAGAAAAGGTGAATAGGAGTTAGTTGTCCACTGCCTTTTCTAATATAAGAACTCTGGGTATCAAATAGACCTTCCAGGTGACAGTCTCAAAACAAATAGAAAAGAAACACTTCAAATAATGCATCACAAGTTCTTAAATGCCTGAGCTGAGTATGTCCTAGGGTAGTGCCACTAGATCCCTTCTCTGCCCTTTTATAAGAATAGGGACTCTCCTAAGATTTGGTGTATTAGGGGTAGGATGCTATTCTCATGCCATAAGACTGAGTAATTTCATTCCTCTCCTTTCCATTTTCTGAGTTTATTTGTTAAGGGCTCTTATCATGGCAGCAAAATATACAAAGACCTGGAAATGAACTGCTGAAGCAAGATCTTCCCAAGAAAGCTGGGGATAAAGAGGTAAGTTTAGTTTCTGTTGAACTTCAAGCAGAAGTCATTTTGGTTAGACACGTATCTCCATAGAGAAAACATCCCTTTTAAGGCAGAATGATATTAGATTACAGGGTATGTGACACCATTTTTCCACATTCCCGTTTAACATTCACCCAAGCTCTTCTTCCCAGATGTGACATTTCACCTGACACTTACTGCATGTCATGCACTGGCTTGAAGGCAGTAGCTGAAAGTGACATGGCAATGTTCCCAACAGCATTGTCATGATCTACAATCCCATGAAATCACTACTGTTTATTTACAGTGGCTTGGTTAAAGATCTGTACCAAGCCTAAGGCCATAAAGCAGTGACCTAAAGTCTTAAATAGAATTCTATGTGAAATAAAATAAAGCAAAGGAAATATGCCACAGTAATAATATTTGAAGATCTGCTGAGTGGTAAAATAAACACTGCCTCCATTTATCTGGTTATCAGTCCATGGAGAACACAAAGTAATTTGTAACACTGGAATGGTGAGACTTGTGAGCATCTTTTGGGTCACTTAACTCACATGAAAATCTAGTGGGAAGACACAAAACCAAAACCATCCCTTTTTTAACCTGTTATTACAGCCAACACTGAGTAAATAATTTCCCTTTCCTTTTCCCAGCAGTTACCATTCATACCAATTACTTCAGGAATTCCAGCTATTCTCAATTTTAATTTAATATCTGAATAAATCTTGTAATATGCACTAAGAAAGCATTTTTATATATTTGTGTATTTTAAAAGGGAATTTAATTTACAAATAAGCTGGGCTGATTTAAACAATGCATTTTAAAGCACACGTGATTATTTTGTAGGAGTATTTGGGAGGCAGGATGTGTGGATTATAGCAATTTCCCTCTGCAGATGTGACGGATAGGCTTGGGAACCACATGATACATACCTTATGAAGTTCTGCTGTCCAGAAGAAGAGCTTGTGTATGGCATATGGTGTGGCCAGCAGGATGAGGGAAGTGATTGTCTCCCTGTATTGAGCACTGGTGAGACCGCACCTCAAATCTCAGTTTCAGTTCTGGGCCCTTCACTACAAGTGAGATACTGAGGTGCTGGAGCAGGTCAATAGAAGGGCAACAAGGCTGGTCTGGAGAATAAGTCTGATGAGGAATGGCTGAGGGAACTGGGGTTGTTTAGTCAGGAGAAGGTTCAGGGGAGACCTTATTGCTCTCTACAACTACCTGAAAGGAGCATGAAGAGACATGCATATTGGTCTCTTCTCCCAAGTAACAAGTGATAGGACAAGAGGAAACAGCCTCAAGCTCCAACAGAAGTTTGGACTGGATGTTATGAAAAAATATCTTCACTGAGAGAGTGATCAGGCATTGGAACAGGCTGCCCAGGGAAGCAGTGGAATCACCATCACTGGAAGTGTTCAAAAACCATGTTGTAGATAAGGCCCTTAGTGACATGGTTTAGTGGACTTGGTAGTCCTTTGGTAAAGGTTAAACTTCACGATCTTAAAGGTATTTTCCAACCTGGTTGATTCTATAATTCTATGTACTCGCACCTGCACTGCCTGCTGTGTGTGAAAAGCCAGCTGCATCCCTGCAGCTCAGAGAGTGGCCCAGGGCTGTCCGTATCAACTTGATGGAAAAGCTGTATCTGCCTGGCAGAGCAAAGCACCTGTGGGTGCTTGCACTGGCACTCAGATGTAGGGTATGCCCATTCTTTCCCCTTGTATGTGCCCGATTCTGTTGCCAAGCCAGGCCTTGCATTCAAACAAGGAAAAGGAGCAAGTCTGAGCTCAAATATGGACCAAAGAACAACACATATACACCCATGTTTCTGGGGTATTTCCTACCTAGTCCTCCCTCTGGGTCACATTTTTGACTGCCTAGTTGATGGATGTGAAGATGCCAACTCTTTTGCAAAAGAAAAACAGAAAAAGCAGCCATTATTGTTCCTAACAACTGTCTATTCAGGTACATAAAAATCATAATTACAAGGCTGTTCTTTCATTTTATGTATCCTTGTGTTGCATTTACCACATGCTTCCAGATTTTCAGCAAATAAGGTAGGAATGCTACAGACAACCTCAGTCATGACAAGACTGCAACGTTTGCCATGTATGCCACTGAACATTGAACAGAAATGTTGCTGGACAAAGCAATAAATAAAACTCAAGGATTCAATGCAGTGCTTAGCAGCCGTGAAAAACAAATCTACACTGTATAAATAGAAACTATGCCTATGATCTGGCAGAAATAATTTTAGAATTATTTCAAGTGGACAGCAGTGTGCAAATGTGAACAATATAGGCAGAGATTAATATTCGGGGATTAGTATGAGGGGGAAAAGTGACTGGAGTAGTGTCATAGTACTTATTCTGGGGTTACAGAGAGGGTAATGGAGCAAATAGCCTGGTTCTCAGAGGAGAGCTGTGTGAGGAGTTCCAAAAGGTTTTCTCTCCCTATTTTATATCCATGAGCAAAAAAAAAAGAGAAAATTATCCAGAAACAAATACGTAAATAATCTACTTAGCACTGAAATCCTGATGCCATCAACTCTTCCCATAAGTTCATTGGGGTTTTGATGATGCCTTTACATACTCAGAGCAGGGAAAAGAAAAAGGAATGACCAGGAGAACAGCCTGAAAGGTGACTTAGTTATCTTTGGGGGATTTAAAGAAATGGAGAGGAAACAGCAAAGAGCCTGAGGCAATGACACTGCTGTATGTCTTGCTTTCTTTACACTTTGCATCTCCTTAAGGCTTCTCCTTAGAACCAAATCTCTGGTCTGAAACAGTAGGAGTCAGCAGGATAAATGTACTGTAAGAAACACATTTTCATCCAACAGTTCAAAAGCCTCATTAAAAATGGTAAAGCTTAATCTGTCCTCTGTGGGCTGTAGCAGCAGACAGCATGGGTGGGGCCTCACTGAGAGTCTTGGCTGCCTGTTTTTTTAGGGAGGTTGAATAAAGATATTTATTCTTGGAAGAAAATAGGTCAATTATTTTCTATGGTAACTGGAAAATAAACACATAAAGTGGCAGAAAAATATCTATCCCCTGTTGAAAAAAAAAAAAAAAAAGAAAGAAAAAGAAAAAAAGAAAGATCAAGTAAAAGGTTACTTTGTAATATTCGTTGCTAAACTATTTATTCAGTTAAATTCCATGTTGGCTTTTTACAGCATTGCAGAGCACAGTCCACATTGCTGGGAGCTGATGGAATTAATCCCAAGAACTGCTGTGGAAGCTGAGCCTGAGCCTCAATCTTATCTAGGCCACTGCTGATGGAGAGTTTCACCTGGACACTCATGCAGCAAGAAACGTGAATCACGAACATTGTCTCACTTCCAGCAGGATTCATGTGTGCATCATTTGTATATAAATTAAATTCACATCTTAAAATTGTCAGCTCTAATGGGTTGTTGAGGTCAGAGGGAAAGTACTTACTTTGTCTCTGCAGAAACCAGTACTACTTGCTTTCAACAGGGCAGGCAGCTTGCAGTTCATTCACTTCTCATAAGCTCAAACCATCTTTGTTTCTGTAGATAGATTCTTCCTTCCAAAAGTCAGAGTTTCCTTAGAGGGAGGAAAGGAGCTGTCTGGCTGCATTCAAAAGAAAGCTGACTGACTTCCTCACCCTTTTTCCTCCCTTTTACTGAAGGGAGACTTACCCCCTCTCATGCTGTTCAGGACAACTTTCAGTTGTATGTCTCCTTGTCAGCCTCTCTTTGTCTCTACTAACAACGTGCCAAGCCCTTGATTGTGAGAAAAAGCAGGTAACATATACTGTTATGGTCTGTATTTGTCAAATGATACTCAAATTCTTATTCCGTATATAAATTTGGAGTAACTCAATGGACCTGTGTTGCAGGATTCACTTCAAACTTAGAGTCAGTTGGTATCCGTTGAAGAAGATTTACAGAAGTACAGCTAACATGGGATACCGGCATATCTTCGTTGCAGAACTCAGAGTTGTCCGAGTTACTCTGAGGCAAAAGGATCAAAGTGGTAGACTATAACTAAAGTCTGGTGTTATAAAATGACAGTATCTCTGAATACCATGACAACCAGACAGCAGCAGGAGTGCAGCAGAAGGCACAACACTGAAACTTAAACCTGCAAAGTTCTTAAAAAATATCTTTACATTCCCCATGAGCAGAGAGGAAAATACGCTATTACTGTTAGCAGCATGTTTTGATCAAAGCAGCTGTTAAATCAGAATCTCCTAAGATCTGCCAGTTGGGAAGAAAACTTAGCAATGGATTCAATCACATCTCTCTTATGCAACTTGTCTTACAGGAATCCCACTTCTCTGACTGCAGAAAAAACCCAACCAACCTATGCCAGTTTCTTCACTTGCCCCTTCAAGATAAATTCTGCCAGAACCTTAATCCAAGAGTCACCTCTCCAGGCTTCCCACAAGCTTACACAGCAAAGCTGTTCAGACTGCTGAAGCTGCTTTTCCTCTCTCTTCCACTGGAGAGAATCACCCCTTGTATCCCCAAGCCATATCACACACACGCATGCACACACACACTCACACGTACTTTTCCTACCACCTCATGCAGCCAAAGTATCTCTGCTCAGACTATTCAAATTCCTGAGCAGCTTTGTCTTGCCTTATTTTGTGTCGAGTATCAAAAAATGCAAGAGTCCCAGGGTCAGAAACAGAGCAAGAAAAATCCAGCCCTGACCTGAAGGCTGTAGTACTAGGGGTCTTCATCCCTAAAAGCAGGCAGAATATTTGCTCTAGTGACAGCTTCCTTAAGTTATTTTTCTTTCATCGAACAAAAGCAAATTGTGAATTGCACCCTTTCTGGGGAATAGACTCTTCTCTTTTTTCATCTGAGTGCTTTAAACAAGGAGGCAGAATGAACACCTCTCTTTGCTTGCTCTAAGTGCACCAGCACTCACTGTTCCTCCCAAGTTCCAGACATGGCCCAGCAATGCAGACCCCTCTTTAGAAACTAAAATGTGATGCAGGAGTTATCGTTTGAGCATGTTTCTCAGATAAGGTCTGTGAAGGATCCTAGGTAAGGAGTCATAAAAGAACTAGATAACAACAGAGCTGAATTCCCAGATTAAGTTGCTTCTGAACATGTATGGTATCTACCTTTAGGTGTCTAACTTCTGATCTCTAAGAACTTTTAAGATTAAATATTTTAAGGTGGTAGGTTTTCTGGACCTCCTCTTGAAATTCCTGCAACATAGCTAAAGCGGAGACAGTTTGTACATTGTCTTTGGTTCTGATATTCTTTTTCAGTCAAAATAACACTGTTTACCTCAGTGATAGTAATCTTCATTTTTTTCCACTGCAAATGAATAAGCATTGAGCCCAGAAGGTGTGAGCCACTAGAGCATAACTCTAATAGGCTCTTCCTCTTGGATAATTTTAACAAGCAAAGATGCCAAAGGATACTTGGGTTTGCAGAGCAATGCTATTTTCACAGTTTCTACCTCCTGTGAGTACTGCATGAAGTTCTATTAGTACAAAACACTTCTGTTAAAAGAGACCAGACATTAAACTAATGAAACTTTTTTTGTCAAACTTCTTTACTGACAAATCCTTGGGAAAAGGAATTTTGTCAAAAGTGCAGGTTTTGCTCTTCTCCTCTTTTATTTTTACCACTAAAGTTTCCATATACCCCTGTTTCTTATTTTCCACTTGTAGAACTTAACAGAACTGGTGCTGTTCCCAGAGGCAACTGCACACAAGCTTGCTGCTCTTGCAGTTTCTAATAGCCCATATCCCATTTAAGCCATGGCTGCCTTATACTGCAGTCATAAATTTCTTGGGCAAGAGAAGCATGGAGTTCTTTTTGCTCTTCCTGTTAGTTTTCATTCTTTGTTCTCCTGCCACAGCTCCACCTCCCTTCCTGTTCCCAGAATAGTAATTTGGTGGCATCCCTGAGAAGTCTGAGGGGAAAAATGTTGCACCAGAATGTGGCAAAAATGGTTGATAGGAAACAGTGGAAGAAAAGGAGTTGAGCCTTGTGGCTACAGCTGGCTAGCTGCATGCAGCACCTGTGGTCATCCAGTGACCCATGTCCAGACTGTGCCAGAGTAGACTGCGTGGCTGGGGATTGAGGGGTGAGCCCTGTCCTCCTTCCCATTCACCATGTCTTCCCAAGATGCCACTTCAGAGGCATAAAATGGCCTTCAAATAAAGATAAAATTGCACTTGAGAGAGAATATTTCATACCAGATTTTTATATGGGATCTTCGCATGTTAAATGTAGGTTCTAATGTGGAAAAGGATTTGCAACTTCCTGAAGATCCTTAGTACTGGGGAGTTAGTTACTCACCCTGATTGAAATTCTCCCTGCAGGCTGGTGTGAACAGTTTTAAACATCTACACATATCGCCTTAAGCAATTTTTTTTTTCTGAAACAGAAAGAAAAACAATGAATGTGGCTTATTATTCACTCAAGTTAATAACTACCACACAATGGTAAAAAGGCATTTGGAGAAGACAATGCGAATGACCACTAATCCTATTTTTGGTCAGTATATCTGAATTATAGAATAACTGACTCCATTTGGCTTGATTAGCGGGCCATCCACACTGGTAAACATTGGTTTGTTCCCAGCAGCTCCTTAAAACCTTCTGAAGCAGAACTGGAGTATGGGATAGGGCATTATGGTGCTGAGTGAAAACACAGGGCTAAATGCTCTGTGCTATGTGTGCTTTTAGTCTGCTCAGAAAGTCTTCTTGGGACGTTTCTGAACCTGATAGAAAGACTCATAATGGGTTCGCAAGACACTATGCAGTATTTGGAAGTGGAGACAGAAGAGAGAGGGGCATGATAGGGAGCAAGCTTTGGTGATGCTCAGTTGTCTATCATCCATCAGAAAAGACTTCCTGAAAACACTGTTCCAGGATTATGTTTTACTTGGCTGAACTGAGCACTTCATTCGGTCTCTATTTATTTGGATTTGATGAGATGCTAGAGGCTTCAGGAAATGAAAATGAGCAATTTTAGAGCAAGTAACACCTTCTTTGTGTAATCCCTTCTACCAGCTTCTCCCCAAGTTGCTGAGAGAAGGAACAGGCTGTATAGCTGGCCAAGAGGGCTGCTGAGCTTCAGCCATTTTCTACACATGAAGTCCTGTTCTGAAGAACGCAAAGACATCAGAATCTACCATTTAAAGGGAATTATATGAAGTTCAAAGGCCTCATTAATTTCCAATCCTAAAAAATGCATCAGGGAGGAAAGCCATTTTTCTGGTAAATGGGTTCACATTTATTTGCAGGCTCATGTGGCTTAAATCTAAATGCCAAACTCTGGAAACTTTTTGCCAGCTGGTTCAGTCAGGGTATATATTGACACACAAGCAAGGAATTCCACATACAGGAGGAAATGGAACAGTAAGAGGTAAAATTGGAACATATTTGACAAAATAGCAAATCTAAGTGAAAGAAAAACACATAAACTCTACTAATGGAATACAAGTGATTTGTAACATTTTCCAAAATAAATTCTCCTACTTGTGTGCACATTGAGTTGGTGAGAAGATTAATCTCTTATCAATCCTTGTTTATTTTGGGCACTTCCAGCTTTATGCAACTAACAAAATGATTTATCAGTGGCTCTGAAATACTGTAAACATGTCATCCAGAGTTTCTACATGCATTCCATGGCATCTCTAGGATAAATTCTGCTGCTGAACTGGTATTCATATCTGCTAGGATAGAAGACATTGATGTGATTCCCATTTCAAGGATTGCTACTAGATGTAGCAAGCAAAGAAAAATGAAAAAAATATTAAAGGAGGAATTAAAATGAGCAATACTAATTACTGCTCACAGCAACTTGTTATGAGGTCCTATCAGCCACATGGAAAAATCCACTCCCTCTTAATGCTATTGATTCTACGTCCAGAAAAAAAAACCCATAAAATAGCCTTTTTTTCTTTTTAAGATGGCATCCAAGATTGCTCTAATTAGCAACAGGAGACTTAAACCACACAAGGAAATAGCTTAAAGCATTTTGGAAATATAAGCTTAAAGCATTTTGGAAAAGAAGACAAATTTCCTTAATATGCTTCTCTTTTTAAGACTGAAATGTTATAACTAATTTATGCCACAAATCTGGTTTTGTGGCAAAGATTAGTGAAGTCTGTTCACTGCAAATGGTGGAAAACTGCAGTATTTAATCAGAGGCTATATAAGCCAAAATGCTTTCAGCAGGACTGAATTCCTGTTCACAATCATAACTGCATTCAGAAACTTTTGGCCAATTTGATTGAAACTTTTTATTACGTTCAGCACAGGGAAACAAGAAAATAATTGACAAGAACTAGTATCATGGAAGGACATGTATTAGCAAGTTCTAACTTGTTCAAACACCCTTCTGTGTTCTCCTGTTGTAATAGAGAGATGCAAAGTTTTCATAACTTGAATGATTGTGTGCTTTATAAAATAGAAGTACAAAGCCTGTACTCGGATGTTTCATTTGATAAACTGCCAATGCATTTCTCATTGTCCATTTTGGTAGGAAAAATAAAAGTATATATGTGGGCAGGAAAAGTAACAACCCTGATAGAGATATATTCAAACTTGCATCCCTAGAAATGCTGTCAGTAAGTAAATTCATATGTATTCTTGGTCCTTTCTTGTCTTTATCAGACATCAGACCCATCATTCACGATGAAAAGGCATTCTTTAAAAATGAGATAATGCAAAACATTTGAGACCCAGAGGGCTTTAAAGGAGACTAGGTGGTCTACTTACCTCTCCTGCAGCACTTCTCTATTTGTTCATAATGCTGGAGGAGGTTTCTAGTTTCTGGGGACGTGAGAAAGCAGATATATAACTCGCACTTACAGGGGTTCACAGGGCTGCAGAAGTCCAGAAAGAATATCTTGGGAAGAAGATAATATATGTAGCCTATGAGAGAGAGATCAGCAGCATAGCTGAATGACATCCTTAGGCTGACTTTGTTCTTTTTCACTGAGATTACTGACAAATTTAAATGCTCTGTATGTATAGGGATCCTTGTGAATTTTTAAAAGAATATCTATAAAGAGAAAGAGTTAGTTCTAATGAGCTTAAAACTTCACTCCAGTGTTATGATATTTAAATAATCACTAAGATTTATTCCAACAACATATAAAGGTTTGTTTTGATATTTCTGTCAGTTATGACATTTCCTACAGTTTTATTCTGCCTGTACACATACAAGATTGAGAGGGGAATAATTAAAGAATCATTAAAAGCATATGTAATCTCACAATGAAGAACAGACAAATCGCCTGCTTTTGTATAATTTCTAGTTTCACTTCCAAAGTGATAGAACAGTTATTAGGCTGAAGATACTTTACTACACAGAGATGTAAAAAAATATATGAAAATTATGTAAAATAACATTGGGGTTTCATTGTGATGGCCTCAGACAAAAGGAGTAACAATGTTGTCTATAAATCCTTAATCCCATCCCTTCATATATATGCAGTTATACTGCTAATTAGAAGCTCACGTAGATATCTTTCCTGCAGGATTTCTATTTCATTCAGCATGATGTATCATTACATTTGTCAGTGACTTCTCAAAAAATCTCATTAGATCCTTGCTGGCCTTATAGGACCTGAACCTACTGAGAAGAGGCTTATTTTTCCTTACTTTTCACAGCAGCAGTCTGCAAACCTTTCATAATCTTGGCTTCTAAAGAACAGGGTAGGTTCAAAATCTTTGTTGGAAGCCTTCAATTTACATTTAATTAAGTCTATGAATAAGCAAATGTTGCTTTTTGCCTGTCATAAATACTGTGCTCTTTGAGACTTTCAGTTGTCACAAATATATGGTTAAAGTCACTGCTGAGTTATAAACATCATTTTCAATAAAACATACTACCTATATTCTACTGGTAGAATGCATGTTGCAGCTTTCAGCTCAGGTTATAGCTGCTATGCTATAAGCTGTTGTCTGCACTAACCTCTTCCCATTGTTAGGTCCTCCTTCCTGCTTCTTCTTTACTGCTTTGATTATATGGCAGCAGTGCTCAAATTATTTATACTAATGCGTATCACTATACTGCAATGTGCCATTCATTTATATGCAAATTTCATATTATACTTCTTCTATTCTTGCTCCAGATTGGCAGCCTAATTGTAAGGATTCAGTACTAACAAAATTAGTATCATTATTATCAGTGCTCTCAATTCTCATCTTTTTTAAGAGTCCTGCAATAGTTGTTCCATGAGATTCTCAGCTGCTACAGTAGCAATACTTAAAGACTGCAGATGCTCTCATTTCAGGGAAAAAATAAAAAAGAAAATTTCTAGGTCTTCAGTTTTGAGGGGAAAATTTGAAAATGCTAATTTTCAATGCTGACAGTAAGAAATATTTAAAGAGAAGCAGAAATCCATTATTACTTTTGTATTGTAATCTTATTTTGAGCCAGGCTTAGTTTAGGGGATCTGCTTCACATTTGACAAGAATGGTTGATACATGACTTGTTATTTCTATGAAACATAAAGCAATATGTGGTAGAAATTTAGTTTAAAAGTAGAAGAGAAAACTTTGCTGGAAGTCAGCAGCAAAAAGAACTCAAAAATATTACTGCAAGTTAGGAAAAGAATTCACCCTAGAAGAAAAGGGGAAAAAAACCCTTTTCATCCCATTACTTCAGAAGCAGGATCTGTAACATCTGGTGTGGGCTCACACTGGTTTCAGTCCCCAGTAAACTTTTCTGTGCAATTATATAGGACAGGAGCTACAGTCAGCAGATTTGAAAATCAGATTGCTTTTTTTTTTTTTTTAAAGACTTTTGCTCATTGCTCTCACATTTATCATATTTTCATTCTATGCAACACCACCAAACAAAAAAAAAAAATATAAAGGATTGCTACTTGTATCCTGCATTTGACTTCATCAGGAAGCTGTTGACAATGTAAGTAGAGCTGCCTTGACAGACATCAGATGCCCATATATTCCTTACTGAATTTTCTGTTTTTTTTTTCTGATCCCAAATTTGCCACCCAGACAAAAACTAGTTTTGCAGTGTTCTGCTGTCAGACAAGATGTTGACCTCATCTTCCTTAGTCTTGTCCCTGACGTTACTAGATGAAGCTAATTCTGGTGTGGATACTTTATAAGCTCATAGAGTTCAGTTTTCTTAAGGTATCTGCTTCCTGGCTCTGTCAACAAATGAAGTACAGTGAAAGCCAGAGATGAGAAACCTCCAGCTTGTGCAGTTACCTAGCCCAAACAGGCCTTTGTACAGTATGGGACAATCTCATCTTTCTGTTAGAAAGAAGCCTTCAGGATTGTCACAAATAATCTTCGGCAGTGCTTCAGAAGCCCGGGGGCTGTATCCACACACCACTCAGCAAGTGAAGGGGTTAAGCCAAGGACCTCTTTCCAGAAGTTCTGTGCAGTTCAGTAGCAAAAGGCTCCATAAATAAACAATTTTTGACAACCCAAAATCCAAAGAAAAAGAGGCATCTACTGTCATGATCGGGATACAATAAGCAACTTTACAGAGACTGTCAAAGCTAAGATTACTTTGTAGGAAGGAACATCTATCTGACCCAAAGAGCAAATGAATTAGATTGGATTGACATACTGCAACACAGAAGCATAATTATCATCTGGCCTAAAATAAAAAAATAAAATGGGCAAAAAAATCATAATTTCTGATAACAAAAATAATAAACAGTAAACTTGAATGTTATTACCTCTTCAAAAATCTTGTTTTTATGGTCATTCTATGTGCTCTCAGCTCTGATAGTGTTCATAAAAAGACACATTGTGGGCCTGGCAGATGCATTGCTGCCATTTTTAAAGTGACATTTTTAGTCAACAGTATGCATCACAACATGGTTCCATTTCTTCATGTATGCCACGTGATAGAATCAGAACCAGTTAACTCTTAGCCAGCATATTCATATCATATATTCCTTTCTCTGTAATACCCTGTGATAGTCAAGGAATGTACCCTTTGATATGTATTTACTGGCAGCTTTCAGAAACATGGTGCTGTTTGTATAATAAAGTCAGAGCATCAGTGAGAAGGGCATGGACCTCTCCTCTAAGCAATTTCTCTTCTCTGCAGCCTCACAGGCAGAACTTGTCAAAAGCTGTTGCCAGAGCAACTGAAACCTCTCATAAAATAGGATTTCTGATGTGAGACAGCTGTGCCCCAGGAAAATACAAAAGCAACTCTTTTCAAATGGCTAATGTTGAAGTAACTTGTTAAGAAAATGACATCCTATGATAAACAGTAGTAAGAAATAACAGTTTTATGGCTGATGGGATCATTGCTTGAAATGCTGCTTTCCTGATAAATAGAAAAATAATCTACAAACCAGTGTTTATGAGGAGGCTTTTAGGATAAATTCAGCCCGTTACTCCATGAAAAAAAAAGCTATTAATACTATAACCTTAATGACTCAACTGTGAGACAAATTCAAAGGACTGGCTGAAAAGGGTCATGAAATCCTCATGATAGCAAAAAGAAGCAAGAAACCAAGCTGTGCTGAGTCTGAAGGACAGTAAGAGAAAAGAGGCTTTTGGTTCTTCAGGTTGAAGACTAGTAGTATGATTTATTGCTGAACTACCAATGCTAAAAATAACACTTCCATGCAGGTTTCTCTCCCTGTTTGACTTAGCATGCAGAACAGATCTTCAGTGAAGAAGCAATTACCTTTCAGTCTTCAGCTTGAGAAGATTTAGGCTTAACAATATTTTTTTAAAATGTGACTGAGGACTGTCTGTAAATAGAGTCCTCATTCATAATGAATATATCTTTCATCTTTACCATTTTTTGGGGGATGGGGCAAATTAAAGTTGAAATTCCTGAAGAAAATGTTGATTAAGGGAAGGTAAGAGACAAAGAACATAAGTAAAATGAGTTATAGCATGTACAACAAGTGGTGCCAACCTGATGAAGTTTAACCGTGCCAATTGCAAGGTCCTACACCTGGGTCGGAGCAATCCCAGGCACAGCTATAGGTTGGGCAGAGAAGAGATTCAGAGCAGCCCTGAG